>CM059814.1:50662523-50827523 GCA_030435695.1 Brachymystax lenok tsinlingensis
ACCACTCTAGTTCTGTCACCTTTCACCCCAGATGGGATGTCTCCTGGCCTGACAGACACCACTCTAGTTCTGTCACCTTTCACCCCAGATGGGATGTCTCCTGGCCTGACAGACACCACTCTAGTTCTGTCACCTTTCACCAGAGATGGGATGTCTCCTGGTCTGACAGACACCACTCTAGTTCTGTCACCTTTCACCCCAGATGGGATGTCTCCTGGCCTGACAGACACCACTCTAGTTCTGTCACCTTTCACCCCAGATGGGATGTCTCCTGGTCTGACAGACACCACTCTAGTTCTGTCACCTTTCACCCCAGATGGGATGTCTCCTGGCCTGACAGACACCACTCTAGTTCTGTCACCTTTCACCCCAGATGGGATGTCTCCTGGCCTGACAGACACCACTCTAGTTCTGTCACCTTTCACCCCAGATGGGATGTCTCCTGGCCTGACAGACACCACTCTAGTTCTGTCACCTTTCACCCCAGATGGGATGTCTCCTGGCCTGACAGACACCACTCTAGTTCTGTCACCTTTCACCCCAGATGGGATGTCTCCTGGTCTGACAGACACCACTCTAGTTCTGTCACCTTTCACCCCAGATGGGATGTCTCCTGGCCTGACAGACACCACTCTAGTTCTGTCACCTTTCACCCCAGATGGGATGTCTCCTGGCCTGACAGACACCACTCTAGTTCTGTCACCTTTCACCCCAGATGGGATGTCTCCTGGCCTGACAGACACCACTCTAGTTCTGTCACCTTTCACCCCAGAAGGGATGTCTCCTGGTCTGACAGACACCACTCTAGTTCTGTCACCTTTCACCCCAGATGGGATGTCTCCTGGTCTGACAGACACCACTCTAGTTCTGTCACCTTTCACCCCAGATGGGATGTCTCCTGGCCTGACAGACACCACTCTAGTTCTGTCACCTTTCACCCCAGATGGGATGTCTAATGGCCTGACAGACACCACTCTAGTTCTGTCACCTTTCACCCCAGATGGGATGTCTCCTGGCCTGACAGACACCACTCTAGTTCTGTCACCTTTCACCCCAGATGGGATGTCTCCTGGTCTGACAGACACCACTCTAGTTCTGTCACCTTTCACCCCAGATGGGATGTCTCCTGGCCTGACAGACACCACTCTAGTTCTGTCACCTTTCACCCCAGATGGGATGTCTCCTGGCCTGACAGACACCACTCTAGTTCTGTCACCTTTCACCAGAGATGGGATGTCTCCTGGCCTGACAGACACCACTCTAGTTCTGTCACCTTTCACCCCAGATGTGAAGTGCAACACTGGTGGATGTGGTGGATTGAGACACATCCAATGCAAAAAAAACACATTTCCAGATTAAACCACACATCTCCAGATTAAACCACACATCTCCAGATTAAATTGACGGATTGTGATGGGGATTGTTTTGACGCACCAGGGCGTAAATCAAGGGGGTTATGACAAGTTATAATTTGAAAGCGCGAACCACTGCTTTTAATCAGGGTAAGGCGACCGGAAACATGACTGAATACAAACAGTGACTGTAGCTATTCCCTCCGCAAGGCAATCAAACAAGCTAAGCGTCAGATTAGAGACAAAGTAGAGTCGCAATTCAATGGCTCAGACACGAGTGGTATGTGGCAGGGTCTACAGTCAATCACGGACTACAAAAAGAAAACCAGCCCCGTCACGGACCATGACGTCCTGCTCCCAGACAAACTAAACAACTTCTTTCCTTGCTTTGAGGACAATACAGTGCCACCGACACGGCCCGCTACCAAAACCTGCGGGCTCTCCTTCACCGCAGCCAACGTGAGTAAAACATTTAAACGTGTTAACCCTCGCAAGGCTGCCTGCCCAGATGGCATCCCTGGCCATGTCCTCAGAGCATGCGCAGGCCAGCTGGCTGGTGTGTTTACGGACATATTCAATCAGTCCCTATCCCAGTCTGCTGTTCCCACATGCTTCAAGAGGGCTACCATTGTTCCTGTTCCCTAGAAAGCTACGGTAACTGAGCTAAATGACTATCGCCCCGTAGCACTCACCTCCGTCATCATGAAGTGCTTTGAGAGACTAGTCAAGGATCATATCACCTCCACCCTACCTGACACCGTAGACCCACTCCAATTTGCTTACCGCCCCAACAGGTCCACAGACGACACAATCGCAAACACACTGCACACTGCCCTAACCCATCTGGAAAATAGGAATACTTATGTAAGAATACTGTTCATCGACTACAGCTCAGCATTTAACACTATAGTACCCTGGGTCTCGACCCCGCCCTGTGCAACTGGGTCCTGGACTTTCTGACGGGTCGCCCCCAGGTGGTGAGGGTAGGAAACAACATCTCCACCCCGCTGATCCTCAGCACTGGGGTCCCACAAGGGTGCGTTCTCAGCCCTCTCCTGTACTCCCTGTTTACCCATGACTGCGTGGCCAAGCACGCATCCAACTCAATCATCAAGTTTGCTGACGACACTACAGTGGTAGGCTTGATTACCAACAACGACGAGACGGCCTACAGGGAGGAGGTGAGGGCCCTCGGAGTGTGGTGTCAGGAAAATAACCTCTCACTCAATGTCAACAAAACAAAGGAGATGATCATGGACTTCAGGAAACAGGAGAGGGAGCACCCCCCTATCCACATCGACGGGACAGTAGTGGAGAAGGTGGAACATTTTAAGTTCCTCGGCGTACACATCACGGACAAACTGAATTGGTCCACCCACACAGACAGCGTGGTGAAGAAGGCGCAACAGCGCCTCTTCAACCTCAGGAGGCTGAAGAAATTCGGCTTGTCACCAAAAACACTCACAAACTTCTACAGATGCACAATCGAGAGCATCCTGTCGGGCTGTATCACCGCCTGGTACGGTAAACTACCTGCCCTCCAGGACACCTACAGCACCCGATGTCACAGGGAGGCCAAAAAGATCATCAAGGACAACAACCATCCGAGCCACTGCCTGTTCACCCCGCTATCATCCAGAAGGCGAGGTCAGTACAGGTGCATCAAAGCTGGGACCGAGAGACTGAAAAACAGCTTCTATCTCAAGGCCATCAGACTGATAAACAGCCATCACTAACATTGAGTGGCTGCTGCCAACATACTGACTCAAATCTCTAGCCACTTTAATAATTAAAATTGGATATAATAAATGTATCACTTTAAATGTCACTAAGGCTCTGGGACACTCCAGGACTCCTCCTGTTAAGGCTCTGGGACACTCCAGGACACCTCCTGTTAAGGCTCTGGGGCACTCCAGGACACCTCCTGTTAAGGCCCTGGGACACTCCAGGACTCCTCCTGTTAAGGCTCTGGGGCACTCCAGAACACCTCCTGTTAAGGCCCTGGGACACAATTATTAAACATGCATCAATATACAATATACAATATACAATATACAAATAGTCATCAAAAGCTCTGATTCTTGGCAATATCACAGCGTTGTCAGATTTCAAAAAGGCTTTACGGCAAAAGCACTACATTTGATTGTTTGAGGATAGCACCTCTAATATTTACGCATTAGCATAAATCCATAACCCAACACGGGTCTCACAAAACGCATAAAATCGCTAATATAAAGTCCCTTACCTTTCGAAGAACTTCTGCTGAGGGCTTCCCAAGTGTCCAACGAAGACAATCCATGCTTCTTTTGTTAGAAAAAGTCATTTATTATATCCATAAATCTATGTTTGGTTGGCGTGTTATAATCATAAAATCCACCGTTGAGTCGCCCATTGAACCGTGAAGAGAACACGTTCAAATGATACTTATACACTTTCTACAAACAAATCAAACATCATTTTTAACGTATCCTTAGGTATCCTTTTGGGTATATTTGCTGTAATATTTCAACCGGACGATAACGTGAACGATAGGAAAGAAAAATAAAGTGGTGCGCGTTCACAATCTCGCGTGCGTCAAACCTTGTTTACAAAAGGGGTCGCCTGACAATTTCCTGTTCCTATCTGTTCTGGTCACTCCTAGAGTTCCCAGACTTTGTATATAGACTGTTGACATCTAGTGGAAGCCATAGGTACTGCAGTCTCAGTCCTACATAAAGTTGTATGCAATAGGTTTAAGGAGAAGATGCTCATTTACAAAAAAACCTGCAAGTCCGGATGGATTTTCCTCTGGTTTTTGCCTGCTTTATCAATTCTGTTATACTCACATACATTATTTTAACACTCTTCAGAGTGTTTCCTATCCAAAAGTACTAATTATGTGCATATCCTATTTTCTGGGCCTGAGTGGCATGCATTTTACTTTGGGCACGCCAGACTCTCCAAAACCGTCACCTATGCAGCCGCTCCCTAAGAAGTTAAGGCTCTGGGACACTCCAGGACACTTCCTGTTGAGGCTCTGGGACACTCCAGGACACTTCCTGTTGAGGCTCTGGGACACTCCAGGACACTTCCCGTTGAGGCTCTGGGACACTCCAGGACACAGATACAGAAGAGGATTATGCTCTCATCTTCTGTCTCTCAGTTCACCGACACCATCTTTGGCCTGAACACCAAAGGCACCCTATTCCCTATTCCCTATTCCCTACACGGTGCACTACTGGTTGTAATGCGTTCTAACAGCCTTCCAGAGTGAGTTGATGTATTCAGGAGTACAGATGAAGACACAGAACAGACATCAGCTTCATAGCAGAGGAGAGGAGCTGAATAATGTGGTCTCTTTCAGAAGACTGGCTGAGTGGAAGCACTCAGAGTGCCAAGCTGTCATCAAGGCAAAAGGGGCGGCTGCTTTGAAGAATCTCACATCTAAAATATATTTAGATTTTGTGCAACACTTTGTTTGGTTGCTACATGATTCCATGTGTGTTAATTCCTAGTTTTGATGTCTTCACTATTATTCTAGCATGTAGAAATGATTAAACATAAAGACTGGATCTGTGTATGTACATACAAGGCTATCCTCCTTTATCTTGTGACCAACCATACGGATTATATGTACGCATGAATGTAACAGTGGACATATAACAGTGGACATGTAACGGTGGACATGTAACGGTGGACATGTAACGGTGGACATGTAACGGTGGACATGTAACGGTGGACATGTAACAGTGGACATGTAACGGTGAACATGTAACGGTGGACATGTAAAAGTGGACATGTAACGGTGGACATGTAACGGTGGACATGTAAAAGTGGACATGTAACGGTGGACATGTAACGGTGGACATGTAAAAGTGGACATGTAACGATGGACATGTAACGGTGGACATGTAAAAGTGGACATGTAACAGTGGACATGTAAAAGTGGACATGTAACGGTGGACATGTAACGGTGGACATGTAAAAGTGGACATGTAACAGTGGACATGTAACGGTGGACATGTAACAGTGGACATGTAACGGTGGACATGTAAAAGTGGACATGTAACGATGGACATGTAACGGTGGACATGTAAAAGTGGACATGTAACAGTGGACATGTAAAAGTGGACATGTAACGGTGGACATGTAAAAGTGGACATGTAACGATGGACATGTAAAAGTGGACATGTAACAGTGAACATGTAACGGTGGACATGTAAAAGTGGACATGTAAAAGTGGACATGTAACAGTGGACATTTAAAAGTGGACATGTACTGTTTCCCCTCAGTCTGTCTGTAGTACTGCATCTCTGTAGAGAGATAGAGACAGTTCTGGACCTATATCAGAACCCTGCATGTTGTCATGCAGCAGACTGGGTCAGTACTGGATATATTTATTAATGCAGAGGGATTGCATCTCTGTAGAGAGATAGAGCCAGTTCTGGACCTATATCAGAACCCGGCATGTTGTCATGCAGCAGACTGGGTCAGTACTGGATATATTTATTAATGCAGAGGGATTTTATGGAAGATAATCCAGGAAAAAATATTAAGAGGTGTAGGGTTGGAGGGGTGGAGGGTTGTGGAGGGGTGGAGGGTGGAGAGGGGGGTGGAGGGTGAAGAGGGGGTGGGGGTGGGGGTGGAAAGTGACAAATCAGGTCAAGCTGTTTGCCAAGCAGGGGGTTTCTGGCCTGGTCCTCCGCTCGTACGGGCCCTGGTGTTAAGCCAAATTGGATGAGGTCCAGCTGAACAAGGTTAAGTCCCTCAGTTTTGTTTATAACAGAGCTGGGACTCATCCAGACTTATCCTGCCATCATCCAGTAGAGTAGGGGTGAGAGGGAGGGAGGGACGGAGGGAGAGAGAGAAGGGGAGGGAGGGAGGGGGATGTCAGCCCAGGCCCTCACCAGGATTTAGACAAGCCGAAGAGTTCACAACTTTTAAATATTTTTTATATAAAAAGCCCAACAGGCCATGTTTTGCCAGTCATTTCTATGTAGTATTTGAAATGGCTGGGACAACACCTTCAACAGGGTGGCAGGTAGCCTAGTGGTTAGAGCGTTGGGCCAGTACCCGAAAGGTTGCTGGATCGAATCCCAGAGCTGACAAGGTGAAAATCTGTCATTCTGCCCCTGAATAAGGCAGTTAACCCACTGTTCTGAGGCTGTCATTGTAAATACGAATTTGTTCTTAACTGACTTGCCAAGTTAAATAAAACATCTAACAATTCAGTAAAGAGTTTATTGGACTTGGATATAGTATGGATGCCTTTGGAAGGAACAGCTTGTTCCAATTTGAAAGATATTCAACCTGAGCCATTAGCAGTCCAGTCTGAGAAAGGTGCTATCTAGAACCAATCAAGGTTCTTTGGCTGTCCCTGTATGAGAACCCTTTGAAGAACCAGTTTTGGTTCCATGTAGAACCCTTCTGGTTCCAGGTAGAAACTTTTTGGGTTCCATGTAGAACCCTTCTGGTTCCAGGTAGAACCCTTCTGGTTCCAGGTAGAAACCTTTTGGGTTCCATGTTGAACCCTTTCCACAGAGTGTTCTACATGGAACCCAAAATAGTTCTGCCTTGAACCAAAAAGGGTTCTCCGATGGGGACAGCCGAAGAACTCTTTTGGAACCCTTTTATCTAAGAGTGTAGACTGTGTCCCAAATGGCACCATATTCACTTCATAGTGCACTATATAGGGAATAGGGCCCATATGGCTCTGGTAAAAAGTAGTGCACTATATAGGGAATAGGGCCCATAGGGCTGCACATCTCCTGTCAGTAAACACCTGTATGTGGCCCATCAACTGAAATGACCATAGAACTCTACATGTTAAACTACAGAGGAAGTAGTTTGCCCTGCGTGGAGGAGATATTGTCTCCAACTAAAACAACAGCTCCAATCCTCTTGTTTATCGTGTCCTCCCCCTCAGGACTCCAGCTGTGGGCTTTTCTCTGAGGTGTGAGGAAGGGGAAAACAGTCCCATCAATATTGGGTTTTTCTGCTGTCTCTCCTCCCACTGAGATAAGTGCCTCAATTCACCCCCACTTCTGCTTCCACTTGTCACACAGTGGTTGGTGCTGGAACCAGCTTTCACAATAAACTCTCTCTCTCTCTCTCTCTCTCGCTCTCGCTCTCGCTCTCTCTCGGAATTCAATTCAATTTCAATTTAAGAGGCTTTATTGGCATTGGAAACATATGTTGACATTGCCAAAGCAAGTGATAATTAACAATATACACTACCGTTCAAAAGTTTGGGGTCACTTAAAAATGTCCTTGTTCTTGAAAGAAAAGCTAAAATGTTGTCCATTAAAATAACACCAAATTGATCAGAAATACAGTGTAGACATTGTTAATGTTGTAAATGACTACTGTAGCTGGAAACGGCTGATTTTGTGTGGAATATCTACATAGGCGTACAGAGTAACCATCACTCCTATGTTCCAATGCCACGTTGTGTTAGCTAAGTTTATCATTTTAAAAGCCTAATTGATCATTAGAAAACCCTTTTGCAATTATGTTAGCACAGCTGAAAACTGTCCTGATTAAAGAAGCAATAAAACTGGCCTTTAGACTGGTTGAGTATCTGGAGCATCAGCATTTGTGGGATTGATTACAGGCTCAAAATGGCCAGAAACAAAGAACTTTTTTCTGAAACTCGTCAGTCTATTCTTGTTCTGAGAAATGAAGGCTATTCCAAGATTACATACAACGCTGTGTACTACTCCCTTCACAGAACAGCGCAAACTGGCTCTAACCAGAATAGAAAGAGGAGTGGGAGGCCCCGGTGCACAACTGAGCAAGAGGACAAGTACATTAGAGTGTCTAGTTTGAGAAAAAGACTCCTCACAAGTCCTCAACTGGCAGCTTCATTAAATAGTACCCGCAAAACACCAGTCTCAACGTCAACAGTGAAGAGGCGACCCCCCGGGATGCTGGCCTTCTAGGAGTTGCAAATAAAAAGCCATATCTCAGACTGGCCAATAAAAAGAAAAGATTAAGATGGGCAAAAGAACACAGACACTAAACAGAGGAACTCTGCCTAGAAGGCCAGCATCCCGGAGTCGCCTCTTCACTGTTGACGTTGAGACTGGTGTTTTGTGGGTTGAGTATCGCTCTGTTCAAGTAGACTGTGATTTTGCTGTGATCTCTGAGAGTCTCTGGGTTGAGGTCAGTGATAAAGTAGTCTACAGTACTACTGCCAAGAGATGAGCTATAGGTGTACCTACCATATGAGTCCCCTCGAAGCCTACCATTGACTACAGCACCAGTCAAAAGTTTGGACACACCTACTCATTCCATGGACACACCTACTCATTCCATGGACACACCTACTCATTCCATGGACACACCTTCTCATTCCATGGACACACCTACTCATTCCATGGACACACCTACTCATTCCATGGACACACCTACTCATTCCATGTTTTTTCTTTCTTTTTTCAGTTTTTTACTTTGTAGAATAGTGAAGACTATGGCACTGGTTGAGAGAGGCACACCTGTTAATTGAAATGCATTCCAGGTGACTACCTCATGAAGCTGGTTGAGAGAACGCCAAGAGTGTGCAAAGCTGTCATCAAGGCAAAGGGTGGCTACTTTGAAGAATCTCAAAATATAACACACTTTGTTTGGTTACTACATTATTCCATGTTTTGTTATTTCATAGTGTTGATGTCTTCACTGTTATTCTACAATGTAGAAAATAGTAAAAATAAGGAAAAGCCCTTAAATGAGTAGGTGTGTCAGAGCTGCAGGAGTTGTGACCCGTGTTTGTTTATGTTGTCGTAGTTGTGTCTAGAGGGAGGGAAGACTGTCACCTCCAGGTAGGTGTTTGTCCCCCTGTGTGCCCGAGGGTGTCCGGTTCTTGTCCGGTTCTGGCATTTAGGTCGCCACAGACTAGTACATGTCCTTGGGCCTGGAAATTATTGATCTCCCCCTCGTGGATGGAGAAGCTGTGTTCATTAAAGTCTGGGGATTCCAGTGGGGGGGGGTATAGGCAGCACACAGGAGGAAATTGTTCTCTGTTAAGATAACTTCTTTTTGAATTTTTAGCCAAATAAAATGTTCCTGTTTTGATTAATTTAATGGAGTGAGTTAGGTCTGCTCTATATCAAGTTAGCATACCCCCTGCCTCTCTCTCCCTCTCTGCCTCTCTCTCTCTCTCTCTCTCTCTCTCTCTCTGCCTCTCTCTCTCTCTCTATCTCTCTCTTTCAGCGAACAGACAACCCACTCCTCTCTCTCTCTCTCTCTCTCTCTCTCTCTCTCTCTCTCTCTCTCTCTCTCTCTCTCTCTCTCTCTTTCAGCGAACAGACAACCCACTCCTCTCTCTCTCTGCCCTCTCTACCCCACATCACATTCCTGTCACAGCACATCATAACTCTCTCCTGTTAACATTTTACTGCATTGGGCTAAATCAAGGTCAGACAGAGTGCTTCTTGGTAATCTTAAACAAATCTACCTTCAAACAAAAGTATAAACCTCACGCACATGGTTAGGGGCTTAACAAAAAGAAGACACCTGTTAAATATAGAGTTGAAATATATTACATTTTATACTCATCACAGAAGACTGAAATATAACAAAACCGTTTGACATAGGAACACCAGATATTCAACAACAACATAAAAATTGTTAACTAATTTTGAAATTATGAAAAATATTAATAACATTCCACCAATAAAGCCTTTAGGGATCTGTTAGAAAGAGACCTTTAGGGATCTGCTAGAAAGATATCTTTAGGGATCTGCTAGAAAGAGACCTTTAGGGATCTGTTAGAAAGAGACCTTTAGGGATCTGCTAGAAAGAGACCTTTAGGGATCTGCTAGAAAGAGACCTTTAGGGATCTGCTAGAAAGAGACCTTTAGGGATCTGTAAAAAAGAGACCTTTAGGGATCTGTTAGAAAGAGACCTTTAGGGATCTGTTAGAAAGAGACCTTTAGGGATCTGCTAGAAAGAGACCTTTAGGGATCTGCTAGAAAGAGACCTTTAGGGATCTGTTAGAAAGAGACCTTTAGGGATCTGTAAAAAAGAGACCTTTAGGGATCTGTAAAAAAGAGACCTTTAGGGATCTGTTAGAAAGAGACCTTTAGGGATCTGCTAGAAAGAGACCTTTAGGGATCTGCTAGAAAGAGACCTTTAGGGATCTGCTAGAAAGAGACCTTTAGGGATCTGTTAGAAAGAGACCTTTAGGGATCTGTAAAAAAGAGACCTTTAGGGATCTGTAAAAAAGAGACCTTTAGGGATCTGTAAAAAAGAGACCTTTAGGGATCTGTTAGAAAGAGACCTTTAGGGATCTGCTAGAAAGAGACCTTTAGGGATCTGTTAGAAAGAGACCTTTAGGGATCTGCTAGAAAGAGACCTTTAGGGATCTGTTAGAAAGAGACCTTTAGGGATCTGTAAGAAAGAGACCTTTAGGGATCTGCTAGAAAGAGACCTTTAGGGATCTGCTAGAAAGAGACCTTTAGGGATCTGCTAGAAAGAGACCTTTAGGGATCTGTTAGAAAGAGACCTTTAGGGATCTGTAAGAAAGAGACCTTTAGGGATCTGCTAGAAAGAGACCTTTAGGCATCTGTTAGAAAGAGACCTTTAGGGATCTGCTAGAAAGAGACCTTTAGGGATCTGTAAGAAAGAGACCTTTAGGGATCTGCTAGAAAGAGACCTTTAGGGATCTGCTAGAAAGAGACCTTTAGGGATCTGCTAGAAAGAGACCTTTAGGGATCTGCTAGAAAGAGACCTTTAGGGATCTGTTAGAAAGAGACCTTTAGGGATCTGTTAGAAAGAGACCTTTAGGGATCTGTTAGAAAGAGACCTTTAGGGATCTGCTAGAAAGAGACCTTTAGGGATCTGTTAGAAAGAGACCTTTAGGGATCTGTAAGAAAGAGACCTTTAGGGATCTGCTAGAAAGAGACCTTTAGGGATCTGTAAGAAAGAGACCTTTAGGGATCTGCTAGAAAGAGACCTTTGAGGTTTGGTTGAACGGAGACTGGGAGAGGCTGAGGAGGGGTTGCTACAGTGAGAGCATTATTCTGCCTCAAGGAGATGGAGCTGTTAAGGACAAGATGGTGGTGTCTGATTGGTTGTGGTTGTATCTAATTAACATAAAGGTCATTAGAAGATCTAATCTCTTAGGGACCCAGTTTCGTAGAATTCCCAACTGGACTTTTTAATTAGCAACTAAATGGGACTGTGGACCCATTTAATAAGTCAAACCATTTGGGAGAGTAAATTGAAAAAATATTTTTTAATAAATGATTTTAATTTCATTACAATTCCCTCATTTCCAAATGACATCCTTTTGTAACATAAAAACCCCGTGTGCTATCAGCTGTTAACACAATCAGCTAGACGAGCTGTTAATATACAGTACTATCAACCCCCCACCCTTCATCATGACAGCCCTAGTTATAATATACAGTACTATCAACCCTTCATCATGACAGCCCTAGTTATAATATACAGTACTATCAACCCCCCCACCCTTCATCATGACAGCCCTAGTTATAATATACAGTACTATCAACCCCCCACCCTTCATCATGACGGCCCTAGTTATAATATACAGTACTATCAACCCTTCATCATGACAGCCCTAGTTATAATATACAGTACTATCAACCCTTCATCATGACAGCCCTAGTTATAATATACAGTACTATCAACCCCCCACCCTTCATCATGACGGCCCTAGTTATAATATACAGTACTATCAACCCTTCATCATGACAGCCCTAGTTATAATATACAGTACTATCAACCCTTCATCATGACAGCCCTAGTTATAATATACAGTACTATCAACCCCCCCACCCTTCATCATGACAGCCCTAGTTATAATATACAGTACTATCAACCCTTCATCATGACAGCCCTAGTTATAATATACAGTACTATCAACCCTTCATCATGACAGCCCTAGTTATAATATACAGTACTATCAACCCCCCACCCTTCATCATGACGGCCCTAGTTATAATATACAGTACTATCAACCCCCCACCCTTCATCATGACAGCCCTAGTTATAATATACAGTACTATCAACCCTTCATCATGACAGCCCTAGTTATAATATACAGTACTATCAACCCCCCCACCCTTCATCATGACAGCCCTAGTTATAATATACAGTACTATCAACCCTTCATCATGACAGCCCTAGTTATAATATACAGTACTATCAACCCTTCATCATGACAGCCCTAGTTATAATATACAGTACTATCAACCCTTCATCATGACAGCCCTAGTTATAATATACAGTACTATCAACCCCCCACCCTTCATCATGACAGCCCTAGTTATAATATACAGTACTATCAACCCTTCATCATGACAGCCCTAGTTATAATATACAGTACTATCAACCCTTCATCATGACAGCCCTAGTTATAATATACAGTACTATCAACCCTTCATCATGACAGCCCTAGTTATAATATACAGTACTATCAACCCCCTACCCTTCATCATGACAGCCCTAGTTATAATATACAGTACTATCAACCCCCCACCCTTCATCATGACAGCCCTAGTTATAATATACAGTACTATCAACCCTTCATCATGACAGCCCTAGTTATAATATACAGTACTATCAACCCCCCCACCCTTCATCATGACAGCCCTAGTTATAATATACAGTACTATCAACCCTTCATCATGACAGCCCTAGTTATAATATACAGTACTATCAACCCTTCATCATGACAGCCCTAGTTATAATATACAGTACTATCAACCCCCCACCCTTCATCATGACGGCCCTAGTTATAATATACAGTACTATCAACCCTTCATCATGACAGCCCTAGTTATAATATACAGTCCTCTCTGAGAGCTGATTTCCCCTCAGCGGTCTGGTTCTACTGCCTGACTCGTTCCTCTTTATCCATTGTTAAAACACATCAATAATCTCACAGACAGCAGAGCATATTTTATGATGAATAATTCCAGTTACGCTGTGAGACAGCTCAGTATAATATTCATAGTGAAGAATCCGTCTCTGCGTGAACCATTGAAGCTGTCAACTCGGGGGCTGTGGCTGAAATAGCACCCTGTTCCCTATATAGTGCACTACTGTTGACCGGAGGCCAATGGAATAGGGTCACCGTAAAGAATACGGTGCCATTAGGGAAAGAGAAATCATGAGTTTAGTGATCTGAGTCGGGGCCTGATGCACTGTAATTGTTTTAATTGTCTTAGTCTTGTCATGTTGAGCCCCAGAGAAGCACGTGACTAACACGCCAACAACACGCTAAGATCATGCTAACAACTGTCTACTGTAGAGAGAGTGACTGAGGAACACGTCCTGTAGAAGGAAAGAGTGACAGAGAGTGACAGAGAGAGATGTCATCATTGTTCTGGTTCTAGAAGTCTGTTGTTGGTTGATGTGTTTCAGAGAGAGAGAGATGTTATCATTGTTCTGGTTCTAGAAGTCTGTTGTTGGTTGATGTGTTACAGAGAGAAAGAGATGTTATCATTGTTCTGGTTCTAGAAGTCTGTTGTTGGTTGATGTGTTACAGAGAGAGAGATGTTATCATTGTTCTGGTTCTAGAAGTCTGTTGTTGGTTGATGTGTTTCAGAGAGAGAGAGATGTTATCATTGTTCTGGTTCTAGAAGTCTGTTGTTGGTTGATGTGTTTCAGAGAGAGAGAGATGTTATCATTGTTCTGGTTCTAGAAGTCTGTTGTTGGTTGATGTGTTTCAGAGAGAGAGAGAGATGTTATCATTGTTCTGGTTCTAGAAGTCTGTTGTTGGTTGATGTGTTTCAGAGAGAGAGAGAGATGTCATCATTGTTCTGGTTCTAGAAGTCTGTTGTTGGTTGATGTGTTTCAGAGAGAGAGAGAGATGTTATCATTGTTCTGGTTCTAGAAGTCTGTTGTTGGTTGATGTGTTACAGAGAGAGAGAGATGTTATCATTGTTCTGGTTCTAGAAGTCTGTTGTTGGTTGATGTGTTACAGAGAGAGAGAGATGTTATCATTGTTCTGGTTCTAGAAGTCTGTTGTTGGTTGATGTGTTACAGAGAGAGAGAGATGTTATCATTGTTCTGGTTCTAGAAGTCTGTTGTTGGTTGATGTGTTACAGAGAGAGAGAGATGTTATCATTGTTCTGGTTCTAGAAGTCTGTTGTTGGTTGATGTGTTTCAGAGAGAGAGAGATGTTATCATTGTTCTGGTTCTAGAAGTCTGTTGTTGGTTGATGTGTTTCAGAGAGAGAGAGATGTTATCATTGTTCTGGTTCTAGAAGTCTGTTGTTGGTTGATGTGTTACAGAGAGAGAGATGTCATCATTGTTCTGGTTCTAGAAGTCTGTTGTTGGTTGATGTGTTACAGAGAGAGAGATGTTATCATTGTTCTGGTTCTAGAAGTCTGTTACTGATGGTAACCAACAATAACCATCAGTATTTATCAGGACAACCATCAGTATTTATTAGGACAACCATCAGTATTTATTAGGACAACCATCAGTATATATCAGGACAACCATCAGTATTTATTAGGACAACCATCAGTATTTATTAGGACAACCATCAGTATTTATTAGGACAACCATCAGTATTTATTAGGACAACCATCAGTATTTATTAGGACAACCATCAGTATTTATTAGGACAACCATCAGTATTTATCAGGACAACCATCAGTATTTATTAGGACAACCATCAGTATTTATCAGGACAACCATCAGTATTTATTAGGATAACCATCAGTATTTATTAGGACAACCATCAGTATTTATTAGGATAACCATCAGTATTTATTAGGATAACCATCAGTATTTATTAGGACAACCATCAGTATTTATTAGGACAACCATCAGTATTTATTAGGATAACCATCAGTATTTATTAGGACAACCATCAGTATTTATTAGGACAACCATCAGTATTTATCAGGACAACCATCAGTATTTATTAGGACAACCATCAGTATTTATTAGGACAACCATCAGTATTTATTAGGACAACCATCAGTATTTATTAGGACAACCATCAGTATTTATCAGGACAACCATCAGTATTTATTAGGACAACCATCAGTATTTATTAGGATAACCATCAGTATTTATCAGGACAACCATCAGTATTTATCAGGACAACCATCAGTATTTATTAGGACAACCATCAGTATTTATTAGGATAACCATCAGTATTTATTAGGACAACCATCAGTATTTATCAGGACAACCATCAGTATTTATTAGGATAACCATCAGTATTTATTAGGACAACCATCAGTATTTATTAGGATAACCATCAGTATTTATTAGGATAACCATCAGTATTTATTAGGATAACCATCAGTATTTATTAGGATAACCATCAGTATTTATTAGGACAACCATCAGTATTTATTAGGACAACCATCAGTATTTATTAGGACAACCATCAGTATTTATTAGGACAACCATCAGTATTTATTAGGATAACCATCAGTATTTATTAGGACAACCATCAGTATTTATTAGGACAACCATCAGTATTTATTAGGACAACCATCAGTATTTATTAGGACAACCATCGGTATTTATTAGGACAACCATCGGTATTTATTAGGATAACCATCAGTATTTATTAGGACAACCATCAGTATTTATTAGGACAACCATCAGTATTTATTAGGACAACCATCAGTATTTATTAGGACAACCATCAGTATTTATTAGGACAACCATCAGTATTTATTAGGACAACCATCAGTATTTATTAGGACAACCATCAGTATTTATTAGGACAACCATCAGTATTTATTAGGATAACCATCAGTATTTATTAGGACAACCATCAGTATTTATTAGGACAACCATCAGTATTTATTAGGACAACCATCAGTATTTATTAGGACAACCATCAGTATATATTAGGACAACCATCAGTATATATTAGGACAACCTTCAGTATTCATTAGGACAACCATCAGTATTTATCAGGACAACCATCAGTATTTATCAGGACAACCATCGCTCTGTGTCATCAGATCAACACCAGACAGAGCAGAGCAGACTGTTGGTGTCTGGGTTGTCTGGGTTGTCTGGGTTGTCTGGGTTGTGATCCTGTCTATACTTCTTCAGGAGGTCAGAGCCAGAGTCAAAGCAGGGGGCATGTCCCGAATGGATCACTATTCCCTACACAGTGTCCCTGCTCAAAAGTTGTGCACTACGCAGGGAACGGGATGCCGTTTTGGATGCACACTAAATTACCTGCTCCATGTATTGATGTAACGTAGTCAAATGTCATCTGCTGTTGGGTTAATCTCTCAGCAGGCTACTGTGCTAATTGGTTTAGAGTTTGTTAATGCTGAACATGTTGAGAAAAGAATTGAAATATTTATAACAATGTGCCCAACTGGAATAAACTATCAATTATCATCTGAATTATAATTATAACACTTCACTCTCATTTTAAAGATGTTTAAAAATATCTATTAAAAATGTAAATTCTATGCAAATGTATTCTTCAATGGCTTTGCAAATTTATTCAATGACTCAATGTATCCGTTCACACACGTACGTTTTTTCAATGCAGCTGTGAGTAAAACACCCACATGGTGAAAATGTATAGATGAATTATATATTATAGAATTATAGATTACACAAGACACTTGCAGCACGCTATGCTATAAAGCCCTTAATACTCATAATAAACTACCTGCTATAACCTAACACCCTTAATACTCATAATAAACTACCTGCTATAACATAACACCCTTAATACTCATAATAAACTACCTGTTATTACATAACACCCTTAATACTCATAATAAACTACCTGCTATAACATAACACCCTTAATACTCATAATAAACTACCTGTTATAACATAACACCCTTAATACTCATAATAAACTGCCTGTTATAACATAACACCCTTAATACTCATAATAAACTACCTGCTGTAACATAACACCCTTAATACTCATAATAAACTGCCTGTTTTAACATAACACCCTTAATACTCATAATAAACTACCTGCTATAACATAACACCCTTAATACTCATAATAAACTGCCTGTTATAACATAACACCCTTAATACTCATAATAAACTACCTGCTATAACATAACACCCTTAATACTCATAATAAACTGCCTGTTATAACATAACACCCTTAATACTCATAATAAACTACCTGCTGTAACATAACACCCTTAATACTCATAATAAACTGCCTGTTTTAACATAACACCCTTAATACTCATAATAAACTACCTGCTATAACATAACACCCTTAAACTCATAATAAACTACCTGCTGTAACATAACACCCTTAATACTCATAATAAACTACCTGCTATAACATAACACCCTTAATACTCATAATAAACTACCTGCTATAACATAACACCCTTAATACTCATAATAAACTACCTGCTGTAACATAACACCCTTAATAC
Organism: Brachymystax lenok tsinlingensis; assembly: GCA_030435695.1. Classification (NCBI taxonomy): domain Eukaryota; kingdom Metazoa; phylum Chordata; class Actinopteri; order Salmoniformes; family Salmonidae; genus Brachymystax; species Brachymystax lenok. Next base: position 50,680,240 of record CM059814.1, read on the forward strand.
TCATAATAAACTACCTGCTATAACATAACACCCTTAATACTCATAATAAACTACCTGCTGTAACAAAACACCCTTAATACTCATAATAAACTACCTGTTATAACATAACACCCTTAATACTCATAATAAACTACCTGCTGTAACAAAACACCCTTAATACTCATAATAAACTACCTGCTATAACATAACACCCTTAATACTCATAATAAACTACCTGCTGTAACATAACACCCTTAATACTCATAATAAACTACCTGCTATAGCATAACACCCTTAATACTCATAATAAACTACCTGCTATAGCTTAACACCCTTAATACTCATAATAAACTACCTGCTATAACATAACTCCCTTAATACTCATAACCTGGTCATGACTCTGTATTTATAGGATAATATAGGCTAATATAGGATAATATAAGATAATATAAGATAATATAGGATAATATAGAATAATATAGGATAATATACGATAAGATAAGATCATGTAGGATAATATAAGATCATGTAGGATAATATAAGATCATGTAGGATAATATAAGATCATGTAGGATAATATAAGATCATGTAGGATAAAATTAGATCATGTAGGATAATACAGGATAATAAAAGATCATGTAGGATAATATAAGATAATGTAGGATAATATAAAATCAAATCAAATTTTATTTGTCACATACACATGGTTAGCAGATGTTAATGCGAGTGTAGCGAAATGCTTGTGCTTCTAGTTCCGACCATGCAGTAGTATCTAACAAGTAATCTAACAAATTCACAACAACTACCTTATACACACAAGAGTAAAGGAATGAATACGAGTATGTACATATAAATATATGGATGAGCGATGGCTGACCGGCATAGGCAAGATGCAGTAGATGGTATGGAGTACAGTATATACACATATATATATATGAGATGAGTAATGTAGGATATGTTAACATTATATAAATGGCATTGTTTAAAGTGGCTAGTGATACATTATTTCATCCAATTATAATTATTAAAGTGGCTAGAGATTTGGGTCGATGGCCGAACGGCATAGGCAAGATACAGTAGATGGTTTAGAGTACAGTGTATACATTTGATATGAGTATGTCGAATACGTAAACATTACATACAAAATTGTTTAAAGTGGCTAGTGATACATTTGTTACATCCAATTCCTATGTTTAAAGTGGCTAGAGATTTAAGTCAGTATGTTGGCAGCAGCCACTCAATGTTAGTGATGGCTGTTTAACAGTCTGATGGCCTTGAGGTAGAAGCTGTTTTTCAGTCTCTCGGTCCCAGCTTTGATGCACCTGTACTGACCTCGCCTTCTGGATGATAGCGGGGTGAACAGGCAGTGGCTCGGGTGGTTGTTATCCTATGATAATATAGGATAATAAAAGATAATGTAGGGTAATTAAAGATAATGTAGGATAATATAAGATAGTGTAGGATAATATAAGATAGTGTAGGATAATATAAGATAGTGTAGGATAATATAAGATAGTGTAGGATAATATTTAATATAATATAAGATAATGTAGGATAATAAAATATATTATTATAGGATAATATAAGATAATGTTGGATAATATAAGATGATATAGGATCATATTTAAGATAATGTAAGATAATGTAGGATAATAAAATATATTATTGGATAATATAAGATAATATAGGACAATATTGTAGATAATATATAAGATAATATATAAGATAATATATAAGATAATGTAGACTAATATAAGATAATGTAGGATCATATTTAAGATAATATATAAGATGATATAATATCGAATAATATAAGATAATGTAGGATAATATATAAGATGACATGTGAGATAATGTAGGATAATATATAAGATGATATGTGAGTTAATATAAGATAATTTTAGGTAATATGTGAGATAATATAAGATCATTTTAGGTAATATGTGAGATAATATAAGATAATATAGGATAATACAAGATAATATAGGATAGGATAATATAAGATAATATAGGATAATATAGGATAATATAAGATAATATAGGATAATACAAGATAATATAGGATAATATAAGATAATATAGGATAATATAGGATAATACAAGATAATATAGGATAATACAAGATAATATAGGATAATACAAGATAATATAGGATAATACAAGATAATATAAGATAATATAGGATAATACAAGATAATATAGGATAATACAAGATAATATAGGATAATACAAGATAATATAGGATACTGTAAGATCATTGTGTACATTCGTTTCCACACATTACACCACAAAGGTTCTGTCAGGATGATCATGCTTTCCTCTTCTACAAACGGCTTCATCTGAGCCTCTCTCTGTGCCTTTGAGTTGTAACATTCTGTCTGCATCCTAAATGGCACAGAATTCCCTATATAGTGGATTACTTTTAGTGCACTATATAGGGAATAGGGTGCCAATTGTTACGCAGATTCTGTTTACAATTCATAATCCTAATTACCCAGCCTAAAGACACACTTAATCAGCAGCAAAACAACCACCTGAAACTACAGTGAATTATTTATAAGATGCTTTAAACAGCCTGAGATGATTAGAGTGGAGTAGAGTACCTCCACCACATGATGGGTTAGATGGCACATGGCACAAATACAGATAACTAAAACTCTAGCTGGTGTTGTCATCTAACACTAACATGTCACGGAAACAGATGGAAACAGATCTAACACTAACATGTCAAGGAAACAGATGGAAACAGATCTAACATGTCACGGAAACAGATATAACACTAACATTTTAAGGAAACAGATGGAAACAGATCTAACACTAACATGTCACGGAAACAGATGGAAACAGATCTAACACTAGCATGTCACGGAAACAGATCTAACACTAACATGTCAAGGAAACAGATGGAAACAGATATAACACTAACATGTCACGGAAACAGATGGAAACAGATATAACACTAACATTTCAAGGAAACAGATGGAAACAGATATAACACTAACATGTCACGGAAACAGATGGAAACAGATATAACACTAACATGTCAAGGAAACAGATCTAACACGAACATGTCAAGGAAACAGATGGAAACAGATCTAACACTAACATGTCAAGGAAACAGATCTAACACTAACATGTCACGGAAACAGATCTAACACTAACATGTCACGGAAACAGATCTAACACTAACATGTCAAGGAAACAGATGGAAACAGATCTAACACTAACATGTCACGGAAACAGATCTAACACTAACATGTCAAGGAAACAGATCTAGCACTAACATGTCACGGAAACAGATCTAACACTAACATGTCAAGGAAACAGATGGAAACAGATCTAACACTAACATGTCAAGGAAACAGATCTAACACTAACATGGCAAGGAAACAGATGGAAACAGATCTAACACTAACATGTCAAGGAAACAGATGGAAACACATCTAACACTACCATGTCACGGAAACAGATCTAACACTAACATGTCAAGGAAACAGATGGAAACATATCTAAAACTAACATGTCACGGAAACAGATGGAAACAGATCGAACACTAACATGTCACGGAAACAGATCTAACACTAACATGTCAAGGAAACAGATGGAAACAGATCTAACACTAACATGTCACGGAAACAGATGGAAACAGATCTAACAATAACATGTCAAGGAAACAGATGGAAACAGATCTAACATGTCACGGAAACAGATGGAAACAGATCTAACACTAACATGTCAAGGAAACAGATGGAAACAGATCTAACACTAACATGTCACGGAAACAGATGGAAACAGATCTAACACTAACATGTCAAGGAAACGGATGGAAACATATATAACACTAACATGTCAAGGAAACAGATGGAAACAGATCTAACACTAACATGTCAAGGAAACAGTTGGAAACAGATCTAACACTAGCATGTGAAGGAAACAGATGGAAACAGATCTAACACTAACATTTCAAGGAAACAGATGGAAACAGATCTAACACTAACATGTCACGGAAACAGATGGAAACAGATATAACACTAACATGGCAAGGAAACAGATGGAAACATATCTAACACTAACATGTCACGGAAACAGATGGAAACAGATCTAACACTAACATGTCAAGGAAACAGATCTAACACGAACATGTCAAGGAAACAGATGGAAACAGATCTAACACTAACATGTCAAGGAAACAGATCTAACACTAACATGTCACGGAAACAGATCTAACACTAACATGTCACGGAAACAGATCTAACACTAACATGTCAAGGAAACAGATGGAAACATATATAACACTAACATGTCAAGGAAACAGATGGAAACAGATCTAACACTAACATGTCACGGAAACAGATCTAACACTAACATGTCACGGAAACAGATCTAACACTAACATGTCAAGGAAACAGATGGAAACATATATAACACTAACATGTCAAGGAAACAGATGGAAACAGATATAACACTAACATGTCACAGAAACAGATGGAAACAGATCTAACACTAACATGTCAAGGAAACAGATGGAAACAGATGTAAAACTAGCATGTCAAGGAAACAGATGGAAACAGATATAACACTAACATGTCAAGGAAACAGATGGAAACAGATATAACACTAACATGTCACAGAAACAGATGGAAACAGATCTAACACTAACATGTCAAGGAAACAGATGGAAACAGATGTAAAACTAGCATGTCAAGGAAACAGATGGAAACAGATATAACACTAACATTTCAAGGAAACAGATGGAAACAGATATAACACTAACATGTCACGGAAACAGATGGAAACAGATATAACACTAACATGGCAAGGAAACAGATGGAAACATATCTAACACTAACATGTCACGGAAACAGATGGAAACAGATCTAACACTAACATGTCAAGGAAACAGATCTAACACGAACATGTCAAGGAAACAGATGGAAACAGATCTAACACTAACATGTCAAGGAAACAGATCTAACACTAACATGTCACGGAAACAGATCTAACACTAACATGTCACGGAAACAGATCTAACACTAACATGTCAAGGAAACAGATGGAAACAGATCTAACACTAACATGTCACGGAAACAGATCTAACACTAACATGTCAAGGAAACAGATCTAGCACTAACATGTCACGGAAACAGATCTAACACTAACATGTCAAGGAAACAGATGGAAACAGATCTATCACTAACATGTCAAGGAAACAGATCTAACACTAACATGGCAAGGAAACAGATGGAAACAGATCTAACACTAACATGTCAAGGAAACAGATGGAAACACATCTAACACTACCATGTCACGGAAACAGATCTAACACTAACATGTCAAGGAAACAGATGGAAACATATCTAAAACTAACATGTCACGGAAACAGATGGAAACAGATCGAACACTAACATGTCACGGAAACAGATCTAACACTAACATGTCAAGGAAACAGATGGAAACAGATATAACACTAACATGTCACGGAAACAGATGGAAACAGATATAACACTAACATGGCAAGGAAACAGATGGAAACATATCTAACACTAACATGTCACGGAAACAGATGGAAACAGATCTAACACTAACATGTCAAGGAAACAGATCTAACACTAACATGTCAAGGAAACAGATGGAAACAGATCTAACACTAACATGTCAAGGAAACAGATCTAACACTAACATGTCACGAAAAACAGATCTAACACTAACATGTCACGGAAACAGATCTAACACTAACATGTCAAGGAAACAGATGGAAACAGATCTAACACTAACATGTCACGGAAACAGATCTAACACTAACATGTCAAGGAAACAGATCTAGCACTAACATGTCACGGAAACAGATCTAACACTAACATGTCAAGGAAACAGATGGAAACAGATCTAACACTAACATGTCAAGGAAACAGATCTAACACTAACATGGCAAGGAAACAGATGGAAACAGATCTAACACTAACATGTCAAGGAAACAGATGGAAACACATCTAACACTACCATGTCACGGAAACAGATCTAACACTAACATGTCAAGGAAACAGATGGAAACATATCTAAAACTAACATGTCACGGAAACAGATGGAAACAGATCTAACACTAACATGTCAAGGAAACAGATGGAAACAGATCTAACACTAACATGTCACGGAAACAGATGGAAACAGATCGAATTTTTACTTAACATTTATTTTAATGTTTATTTAACTTCTTAAAGCAATGTTGGTTAATGTTGGCTACACCTGTTGTATTCAGCATTTCACTGTGAGGTCTACACCTGTTGTATTCAGCATTTCACTGTGAGGTCTACACCTGTTGTATTCAGCATTTCACTGTGAGGTCTACACCTGTTGTATTCAGCATTTCACTGTGAGGTCTACACCTGTTGTATTCAGCATTTCACTGTGAGGTCTACACCTGTTGTATTCAGCATTTCACTGTAAGGTCTACACCTGTTGTATTCAGCATTTCACTGTGAGGTCTACACCTGTTGTATTCAGCATTTCACTGTCAGGTCTACACCTGTTGTATTCAGCATTTCACTGTAAGGTCTAGACCTGTTGTATTCAGCATTTCACTGTGAGGTCTACACCTGTTGTATTCAGCATTTCACTGTAAGGTCTACACCTGTTGTATTCAGCATTTCACTGTGAGGTCTACACCTGTTGTATTCAGCATTTCACTGTAAGGTCTACACCTGTTGTATTCAGCATTTCACTGTGAGGTCTACACCTGTTGTATTCAGCATTTCACTGTGAGGTCTACACCTGTTGTATTCAGCATTTCACTGTGAGGTCTAACACCTGTTGTATTCAGCATTTCACTGTAAGGTCTACACCTGTTGTATTCAGCATTTCACTGTAAGGTCTACACCTGTTGTATTCAGCATTTCACTGTGAGGTCTACACCTGTTGTATTCAGCATTTCACTGTGAGGTCTACACCTGTTGTATTCAGCATTTCACTGTGAGGTCTACACCTGTTGTATTCAGCATTTCACTGTAAGGTCTACACCTGTTGTATTCAGCATTTCACTGTAAGGTCTACACCTGTTGTATTCAGCATTTCACTGTGAGGTCTACACCTGTTGTATTCAGCATTTCACTGTGAGGTCTACACCTGTTGTATTCAGCATTTCACTGTGAGGTCTACACCTGTTGTATTCAGCATTTCACTGTGAGGTCTACACCTGTTGTATTCAGCATTTCACTGTGAGGTCTACACCTGTTGTATTCAGCATTTCACTGTGAGGTCTACACCTGTTGTATTCAGCATTTCACTGTGAGGTCTACACCTGTTGTATTCAGCATTTCACTGTGAGGTCTACACCTGTTGTATTCAGCATTTCACTGTAAGGTCTACACCCTGTTGTATTCAGCATTTCACTGTAAGGTCTACACCTGTTGTATTCAGCATTTCACTGTGAGGTCTACACCTGTTGTATTCAGCATTTCACTGTGAGGTCTAACACCTGTTGTATTCAGCATTTCACTGTCAGGTCTACACCTGTTGTATTCAGCATTTCACTGTAAGGTCTACACCTGTTGTATTCAGCATTTCACTGTAAGGTCTACACCTGTTGTATTCAGCATTTCACTGTAAGGTCTACACCTGTTGTATTCAGCATTTCACTGTAAGGTCTACACCTGTTGTATTCAGCATTTCACTGTAAGGTCTACACCTGTTGTATTCAGCATTTCACTGTAAGGTCTACACCCTGTTGTATTCAGCATTTCACTGTAAGGTCTACACCTGTTGTATTCAGCATTTCACTGTGAGGTCTACACCTGTTGTATTCAGCATTTCACTGTGAGGTCTAACACCTGTTGTATTCAGCATTTCACTGTCAGGTCTACACCTGTTGTATTCAGCATTTCACTGTAAGGTCTACACCTGTTGTATTCAGCATTTCACTGTGAGGTCTACACCTGTTGTATTCAGCATTTCACTGTGAGGTCTACACCTGTTGTATTCAGCATTTCACTGTGAGGTCTACACCTGTTGTATTCTGCATTTCACTGTGAGGTCTACACCTGTTGTATTCAGCATTTCACTGTAAGGTCTACACCTGTTGTATTCAGCATTTCACTGTGAGGTCTACACCTGTTGTATTCAGCATTTCACTGTAAGGTCTACACCTGTTGTATTCTGCATTTCACTGTGAGGTCTACACCTGTTGTATTCAGCATTTCACTGTGAGGTCTACACCTGTTGTATTCGGCATTTCACTGTAAGGTCTACACCTGTTGTATTCAGCATTTCACTGTGAGGTCTACACCTGTTGTATTCGGCATTTCACTGTAAGGTCTACACCTGTTGTATTCAGCATTTCACTGTGAGGTCTACACCTGTTGTATTCAGCATTTCACTGTAAGGTCTACACCTGTTGTATTCAGCATTTCACTGTGAGGTCTACACCTGTTGTATTCAGCATTTCACTGTGAGGTCTACACCTGTTGTATTCAGCATTTCACTGTGAGGTCTACACCTGTTGTATTCAGCATTTCACTGTGAGGTCTACACCTGTTGTATTCAGCATTTCACTGTGAGGTCTCCACCTGTTGTATTCAGCATTTCACTGTAAGGTCTACACCTGTTGTATTCAGCATTTCACTGTGAGGTCTACACCTGATGTATTCAGCATTTCACTGTAAGGTCTACACCTGTTGTATTCAGCATTTCACTGTGAGGTCTACACCTGTTGTATTCAGCATTTCACTGTAAGGTCTACACCTGTTGTATTCAGCATTTCACTGTAAGGTCTACACCTGTTGTATTCAGCATTTCACTGTGAGGTCTACACCTGATGTATTCAGCATTTCACTGTAAGGTCTACACCTGTTGTATTCAGCATTTCACTGTGAGGTCTACACCTGATGTATTCAGCATTTCACTGTGAGGTCTACACCTGTTGTATTCAGCATTTCACTGTGAGGTCTACACCTGTTGTATTCAGCATTTCACTGTAAGGTCTACACCTGTTGTATTCAGCATTTCACTGTAAGGTCTACACCTGTTGTATTCAGCATTTCACTGTGAGGTCTACACCTGTTGTATTCAGCATTTCACTGTGAGGTCTACACCTGTTGTATTCAGCATTTCACTGTGAGGTCTAACACCTGTTGTATTCAGCATTTCACTGTGAGGTCTACACCTGTTGTATTCAGCATTTCACTGTGAGGTCTACACCTGTTGTATTCAGCATTTCACTGTGAGGTCTACACCTGTTGTATTCAGCATTTCACTGTAAGGTCTACACCTGTTGTATTCAGCATTTCACTGTAAGGTCTACACCTGTTGTATTCAGCATTTCACTGTAAGGTCTACACCTGTTGTATTCAGCATTTCACTGTAAGGTCTACACCTGATGTATTCAGCATTTCACTGTAAGGTCTACACCTGTTGTATTCAGCATTATATAGGGCGTCCCTGGGGGTGGGTGGGGGTGGGGGTGCGTCACTTGAGTGGGTTGAGTCACTGATGTGATCTTCCTGTCCGGGTTGGCGCTCCCCCTTGGGCTGTGCCGTGGCGGAGATCTTTGTGGGCTATACTCGGCCTTGTCTCAGGATGGTAAGTTGGTGGTTGAAGATATCCCTCTAGTGGTGTGGGGGCTGTGCTTCGGCAGAGTGGGTGGGGTTATATCCTGCCTGTTTGGCCCTGTCCGGGGGTATCGTCAGACGGGGCCACAGTGTCTCCTCACCCCTCCTGTCTCAGCCTCCAGTATTTATGCTGCAGTAGTTTATGTGTCGGGGGGCTAGGGTCCGTCTGTTATATCTGGAGTATTTCTCCTGTCTCAGCCTCCAGTATTTATGCTGCAGTAGTTTATGTGTCGGGGGTCTAGGGTCCGTCTGTTATATCTGGAGTATTTCTCCTGTCTCAGCCTCCAGTATTTATGCTGCAGTAGTTTATGTGTCGGGGGGCTAGGGTCAGTCTGTTATATCTGGAGTATTTCTCCTCTCTTATCCGGTGTCTCTCTTTCTTTCTTTCTCTCTCTCGGAGGACCTGAGCCCTAGGACAATGCCTCAGCACTACCTGGCCTGATGACTCCTTGCTGTTCCCAGTCCACCTGGTCGTACTGCTGCTCCAGTTTCAACTGTTCTGCCTGCGGCTATGGAACCCTGACCTGTTCACCAGACGTGCTACCTGTCCCAGACCTGCTGTTTTCAACTCTCTAGAGACAGCAGGAGCAGTAGAGATACTCTGAATGATCGGCTATGAAAAGCCAACTGACATTTACTCCTGAGGCGCTGACCTGTTGCACCCTCGACAACCACTGTAATTATTATTATTTGACCCTGCTGGTCATCTATGAATATTTGAACATCTTGTCCATGTTCTGTTATAATCTGCACCCGGCACAGCCAGAAGAGGACTGGCCACCCCTCATAGCCTGGTTCCTCTCTAGGTTTCTTCCTAGGTTCTGGCCTTTCTAGGGAGTTTTTCCTAGCCACCGTGCTTCTACACCTGCATTGCTTGCTGTTTGGGGTTTTAGGCTGGGTTTCTGTACAGCACTCTGTGACATCAGCTGATGTAAGAAGGGCTTTATAAATACATTTGATTTGATTTGATGTGGATTTTAGTGAAATGATTGTATTTTGTATTGTGAATTCTACAATTATTCAGTCCAACTTTGATGAAGACTAATCACTAGTTACTTTAGATGAGGCACCTAGTTTATCAGATATAAACAAACAGAACGATAATCTGTAATTGAAAATCTTTGAGCATTAAAATTTACCAAACGAAACACACAACATCAATCTGCCTAATCACTTATCCTCTTGCTCCAGAGATTTAGTCTGTCCCTTCTGTCACCCATCAGACAGCCATAATCATTCTTCTGTAAATCTATTTAATGGTCAAGACTGATGTGTTCTGCTCTGCCTCGGCCCACAGGACCGGCACCATGACACAATGAGCAATGATCCCCATTGAGGAGAACAGTGTGTAATAGAACACCCTTCCTTACCACCTCATCCCTCCTTCTCTCCTTCCTCTCATCCATCTCTCCTTCCTCTTCTCCATCTCTTCTTCCTCTCCTCCATCTCTCCTTCCTCTCATCCATCTCTCCTTCCTCTCATCCATCTCTCCTTTCTCTCATCCATCTCTCCTTCCTCTCATCCATCTCTCCTTCCTCTCATCCATCTCTCCTTCCTCTCATCCATCTCTCCTTCCTCTCATCCATCTCTCCTTCATCTCTCCATCTCTCATTCCTCTCCTCCATCTCTCCTTCCTCTCCTCCATCCCTCCATCTCTCCTTCCTCTCCTCCATCCCTTCATCTATCCTTCCTCTCCTCCATCTCTCCTTCCTCTCCTCCATCCCTTCATCTCTCCTTCTTCTCCTTCATCTCTCCTTCCTCTCCTCCATCCCTTCATCTATCCTTCCTCTCCTCCACCTCTCCGTCCTCTCCTCCATCTATCCTTCCTCTCCTCCATCCCTCCATCTCTCCATCCTCTCCTCCATCTCTCCATCCTCTCCTTCATCTCTCCTCCATCCCTTCATCTCTCCATCCTCTCCTTCATCTCTCCTCCATCTCTCCTTCCTCTCCTCCATCTCTCCTTCCTCTCCTCCATCTCTCCTTTCTCTCATCCATCTCTCCTTCCTCTCCTCCATCCCTCCATCCCTTCATCTCTCCTTCCTCTCCTCCATCTCTCCTTCCTCTCCTTCATCTCTCCTTCTTCTCCTCCATCTCTCCATCCTCTACTCCATCTCTCCTTCCTCTCTTCCATCCCTTCATCTCTCCTTCCTCTCCTCCATCTCTCCTTCCTTCCTCTCCTCTTCTCGGCCCCCAGGCCCCAGTCTCTAACAGATTTAAACACCAGACCACACACCCTTTCTCTCTAACTGGCTATGTGACATTTTGGGAGTAGAGGGAGAGATTGAGGAAGAGGGATTGCCTTCTTCTGTAACTGGCTTTGGGACGATTTGGGAGGTGGGAGTCAGAGGAGAAGGGAGGAAGGAGAGGAACGAGGAGAGATGGAGGGAGGAGAGGAACAAGGAGAGGTGGAGGGAGGAGAGGTGGAAGGAGGAGAGGAAAGAGGAGAGATGGAGGGAGGAGAGGAACAAGGAGAGATGGAGGGAGGAGAGGTGGAGGGAGGAGAGATGGAGGGAGGAGAGATGGAGGGAGGAGAGGTGGAGGGAGGAGAGATGGAGGGAGGAGAGATGGAGGGAGGAGAGATGGAGGAGAGATGGAGGGAGGAGAGATGAGAGTGGAGCAGACAGGAGAAGGAGTGGGAGGAGAGATGGAGGGAGGAGAGGTGGAGGGAGGAGAGATGGAGGGAGGAGAGGTGAGAGTGGAGGAGAGGTGGAGGGAGGAGAGGTGGAGGGAGGAGAGGTGAGAGTGGAGCAGACAGGAGAAGGAGTGGGAGGAGAGGATGTGTACGATGGATCAGGAGGGAAGGAGAGGTGCCAGTGATTGCTCTGAGGACAGATCTACCCTGGGGGCATGGTCCCCCTCTGCTAATATTGATGTAGAGTGAAGAGGATAAGCTTGGCTGACTTTTTATATCTAATTGTACCTGGGAGCTCAAACCCCAGGGCTGGTTTTGCCTTAGGTGAGCTTTCCAGAAACACTAGACTGACTATGTGCTCGGAATCCGAAAGGCAACGGAGGAGTGGAGAGGGAAACATGATATGCTATCTCATAATAAGTACTCTGTGTCCTAAATAGTCTGACTAGGGCCCTTATGTGCAGCTCTGACAAGGGCCCTTAGGGCCAGCTCTGACTAGGGACCATTAGGGCTAGCTCTGACTAGGCACCATTAGGGCCAGCTCTGACTAGGGACCATTAGGGCTAGCTCTGACTAGGCACCATTAGGGCCAGCTCTGACTAGGGTCCTTAGGGCCAGCTCTGACTAGGGCCCTTATGTGCAGCTCTGACTAGGGCCCTTCGGGCCAGTTCTGAATCTGAAAGACAACAGAGGAGTGGAGAGGGCAACGTGAACATCTATTTCATTCTGAGTACTCTGTCTGCTCCATCACCATGCTCCTGTTGCTGTGTTGTGGTGAGGACCTGGAGTGTAGCTGTGTTGTGGTGAGGACCTGGAGTGTTGCTGTGTTGTGGTGAGGACCTGGAGTGATGCTGTGTTGTGGTGAGGACCTGGAGTGTTGCTGTGTTGTGGTGAGGACCTGGAGTGTAGCTGTGTTGTGGTGAGGACCTGGAGTGTTGCTGTGTTGTGGTGAGGACCTGGAGTGTAGCTGTGTTGTGGTGAGGACCTGGAGTGTTGCTGTGTTGTGGTGAGGACCTGGAGTGTTGCTGTGTTGTGGTGAGGACCTGGAGTGTTGCTGTGTTGTGGTGAGGACCTGGAGTGTTGCTGTGTTGTGGTGAGGACCTGGAGTGTAGCTGTGTTGTGGTGAGGAACTGGAGTGTTGCTGTGTTGTGGTGAGGACCTGGAGTGTTGCTGTGTTGTGGTGAGGACCTGGAGTGTTGCTGTGTTGTGGTGAGGACCTGGAGTGTTGCTGTGTTGTGGTGAGGACCTGGAGTGTTGCTGCCATCCTCCAACCTTTGATCTCTCATCTGAATAACAGCAGCTTCAGCCACAATGTTTACCACTGCTAGACCTCCTGCCATGGTCCCTGTTATCATCCACAGCCAGCCAGCTGCTAATGACCTCCATACAACAAGAACAAGCAGATCGTGTGTATAGTGGTGTAGTGGCGTAATTGAACTAAATGGATGCAGATTTCGTCTTGACTTTGCAATAGAAAACTCTTGAAATTCAACGGTTGGTTTTGGACAATGCCAACTAACACAATAATCCCATCCAACAACATAACCCACTGTGGTGTTGCTAGTTGGTAGTTCTGGGTTGGTTTTGGACAATGCTAACTAACACAATAATCCCATCCAACAACATAACCCACTGTGGTGTTGCTAGTTGGTAGTTCTGTGTTGTGTGATGGTTTTGGACAATGCTAACTAACACAATAATCCCATCCAACAACATAACCCACTGTGGTGTTGCTAGTTGGTAGTTCTGGGTTGGTTTTGGACAATGCTAACTAACACAATAATCCCATCCAACAACATAACCCACTGTGGTGTTGCTAGTTGGTAGTTCTGGGTTGGTTTTGGACAATGCTAACTAACACAATAATCCCATCCAACAACATAACCCACTGTGGTGTTGCTAGTTGGTAGTTCTGGGTTGGTTTTGGACAATGCTAACTAACACAATAATCCCATCCAACAACATAACCCACTGTGGTGTTGCTAGTTGGTAGTTCTGTGTTGTGTGATGGTTTTGGACAATGCTAACTAACACAATAATCCCATCCAACAACATAACCCACTGTGGTGTTGCTAGTTGGTAGTTCTGTGTTGTGTGATGGTTTTGGACAATGCTAACTAACACAATAATCCCATCCAACAACATAACCCACTGTGGTGTTGCTAGTTGGTAGTTCTGGGTTGTGTGATGGTTTTGGACAATGCTAACTAATACAATAATCCCATCCAACAACATAACCCACTGTGGTGTTGCTAGTTGGTAGTTCTGGGTTGGTTTTGGACAATGCTAACTAACACAATAATCCCATCCAACAACATAACCCACTGTGGTGTTGCTAGTTGGTAGTTCTGGGTTGGTTTTGGACAATGCTAACTAACACAATAATCCCATCCAACAACATAACCCACTGTGGTGTTGCTAGTTGGTAGTTCTGGGTTGGTTTTGGACAATGCTAACTAACACAATAATCCCATCCAACAACATAACCCACTGTGGTGTTGCTAGTTGGTAGTTCTGTGTTGTGTGATGGTTTTGGACAATGCTAACTAACACAATAATCCCATCCAACAACATAACCCACTGTGGTGTTGCTAGTTGGTAGTTCTGTGTTGTGTGATGGTTTTGGACAATGCTAACTAACACAATAATCCCATCCAACAACATAACCCACTGTGGTGTTGCTAGTTGGTAGTTCTGGGTTGTGTGATGGTTTTGGACAATGCTAACTAATACAATAATCCCATCCAACAACATAACCCACTGTGGTGTTGCTAGTTGGTAGTTCTGTGTGGTGTTGCTAGTTGGTAGTTCTGTGTGGTGTTGCTAGTTGGTAGTTCTGGGATGGTTGTAACCACAGCACCCCCAACAGCTCATTATTTAGTAACTCATCTAGAAATGCCATCAATTAGCGGATTTATTACTCACATCTTGTTCACATTAACGAGATGGAAGAGACTCACTAGCAAACAACAAGGGGCCCTACTTCCTATGTAGTGCACTACTTTAGACCAGGACCTAAAAGGGGCTTGAGGGCCTATAAGGCCCTGGTCTAAAGTAGTGCACTATATAGGGAATAGGGTTCTATAGGGCCCTGGTCTAAAGTAGTGCACTATCTAGGGAATAGGGTTCCATTTAGTTCGCAGTCAAACACAAACAACACGTATTAGTGTGGATGTTCCATAGATCTCCAATATCAGGATGTGTTAATGAGCGGTGTCTGTCCATACCATTCATTATCTCTTAGCTCCTATCAGACCAAACACAAGCTGGATCTGTTTCATCACAGCCGTCATCTCTAACGTCTCTGTCAAGTGAGGAGATGATAGTTGGAATACAACAGAATTGATGCCTGTGTCAGGACGCCTCGTCTTGTCGCCTGAGTTAAATGAAGGTTTGTCTGCTTGGTTTAAATGAAGGTCTGTGTCCCACTTGGCACCCTATTCCCTATATAGTACACTACTTTTGACCAGGCTCCTATTCCAGTATATAGGAGATAGGGGGCCATTCGGGACATCCCCAGAAACTGCCAGAGAGGGTTCAGGGATAATTGGACAAAGGTTGTTGTTTGTTTTGAAAGTTGTTTTGTCAAGACACTAATTTACTGCAGGAAGTCATTGTACTGTGAAAGAAAAGGCATCAATAGCTCAGTTCAAATTGCATTGAAAAATGTCCGTCAGAATAACGTCTAAATGACACAGAAATTTGATGTTTTCCTTAGAGCTAAAGGAAGATGGAGAAATGACCTACCCACTGTAAGGGATGTTGTATCCAACCCAGTCTTTCTGTATCTAACCCAGTCTTTCTGTATCCAACCCAGTCTTTCTGTATCCAACCCAGTCTTTCTGTATCCAACCCAGTCTTTCTGTATCTAACCCAGTCTTTCTGTATCTAACCCAGTCTTTCTGTATCCAACCCAGTCTTTCTGTATCTAACCCAGTCCTTCTGTATCCAACCCAGTCTTTCTGTATCCAACCCAGTCTTTCTGTATCCAACCCAGTCTTTCTGTATCCAACCCAGTCTTTCTGTATCCAACCCAGTCTTTCTGTATCCAACCCAGTCTTTCTGTATCCAGCCCAGTCTTTCTGTATCCAACCCAGTCTTTCTGTATCCAACCCAGTCTTTCTGTATCCAACCCAGTCTTTCTGTATCTAACCCAGTCTTTCTGTATCCAACCCAGTCTTTCTGTATCCAACCCAGTCTTTCTGTATCCAACCCAGTCTTTCTGTATCTAACCCAGTCTTTCTGTATCTAACCCAGTCTTTCTGTATCCAACCCAGTCTTTCTGTATCTAACCCAGTCTTTCTGTATCCAACCCAGTCTTTCTGTATCCAACCCAGTCTTTCTGTATCTAACCCAGTCTTTCTGTATCCAACCCAGTCTTTCTGTATCCAACCCAGTCTTTCTGTATCCAACCCAGTCTTTCTGTATCCAACCCAGTCTTTCTGTATCTAACCCAGTCTTTCTGTATCCAACCCAGTCTTTCTGTATCCAACCCAGTCTTTCTGTATCCAACCCAGTCTTTCTGTATCCAACCCAGTCTTTCTGTATCCAACCCAGTCTTTCTGTATCCAACCCAGTCTTTCTGTATCCAACCCAGTCTTTCTGTATCCAACCCAGTCTTTCTGTATCCAACCCAGTCTTTCTGTATCCAACCCAGTCTTTCTGTATCCAACCCAATCTTTCTGTATCCAACCCAGTCTTTCTGTATCCAACTCAGTCTTTCTGTATCCAACCCAGTCTTTCTGTATCCAACCCAATCTTTCTGTATCCAACCCAGTCTTTCTGTATCCAACCCAATCTTTCTGTATCCAACCCAGTCTTTCTGTATCCAACCCAGTTTTTCTGTATGACTCAATTGGAAATGTAAATGTTCCACCCTAACCATGGTAACAGCCTTGTATTGTAATAAGGGAACATCCTTCCATCTTGTTTCCAGTAGGGAACTCTCATCAGTTTTGACAGCAGTCACATTATTACATCCCAGGGACACAACAAATACAGATAATGAAACAACTACATCATAACACGTCACGCTGTGTCTGTGGGGTGATCTGCTAGTTTTTCAATATATGTTGTCTTTATCAAGCTTTCATCATAACACTTACAGTCATAAATGCCTATATTACAGTTATATACTCTTATTTGACTGTTATATACTATTATATTGCTGTTATATACTATTATATTGCTGTTATATACTATTATATTGCTGTTATATACTTATATTACTGTTATATACTCCACTACCGTAGTATCTTACAGTAATGTTATATGCTCTTATTATTGTTATATTCTCTTATATTACTGTTATATACTCTTATATTACTGTTATATACTATTATATTACTGTTATATACTCTACTATTATATACTCTACTTTTATATACTTTTATATTACTGTTATTTACTCTACTGGTATATACTCTCATATTATTGTTAAATACTCTAATGTTATGTAGTATACTGTTATATACTCTACTTTTATATACTTTTATATTACTGTTATTTACTCTACTGGTATATACTCTCATATTATTGTTAAATACTCTAATGTTATGTAGTATACTGTTATATACTCTACTTTTATATACTTTTATATTACTGTTATTTACTCTACTGTTATATACTCTTATATTACTGTTAATTACTCTAATGTTATATACTCTACTGTTATATACTCTTATTTTACTGTTATATAATCTTACATTGCTGTATACTCTACTGATATATAATCTTATATTACTGTTATATACTCTACTGTCATATACTCTTATATTATTGTTATATGCTCTTATATTACTGTTATATACTCAGCTGTTATATACTTTTATATTACTGTCATATACTCTGCTGTTATATACTCTTAAATCACTGTTATATACTCAGCTGTTATATACTCCTATATCACTGTTATATACTCTTATATCACTGTTATATACTCTACTTTTACATACTTTTATATTACTGTTATACACTCCTATATCACTGTTACAAACTCTGCTGTTATATACTTTTATATTACTGTTATATACTCTTATCTCACTGTTATATACTCTGCTGTTATATACTATACTGTTATACACTCTACTGTTATACACTCTTAAATTACTGTTATATACTCATATATCACTGTTATATACTCTACTTTTATATACTTTTATATTACTGTTGTATACTCTTATATTACTGTTATATAGTCTTATATTACTGTTATATACTCATATATCACTGTTATATACTCTACTTGTATATACTTTTATATTACTGTTGTATACTCTTATATTACTGTTATATACTCTTATATTACTGTTATATACTCATATATCACTGTTATATACTCTACTTTTATATACTTTTATATTACTGTTGTATACTCTTATATTACTGTTATATACTCTTATATTACTGTTATATACTCATATATCACTGTTAAATACTCTACTTTTATATACTTTTATATTACTGTTGTATACTCTTATATTACTGTTATATACTCTTATATTACTGTTATATACTCTTATATTACTGTTATATACTCATATATCACTGTTATATACTCTACTTGTATATACTTTTATATTACTGTTGTATACTCTTATATCACTGTTATATACTCTACTGTTATATACTTTTATATTACTGTTATATACTCTTATACAACTGGTATATACTCTACTGTTACATACTCTTATGTTACTGTTATACACTCTAATGTTATATACTCTTAAATTACTGTTATATACTCTTTTATTACTGTTATATACTCTTATATTACTGTTGTATACTGTTATTTACTCTTTTATTACTGTTGTATACTGTTATTTACTCTTGTATTACTGTTGTATACTGTTATATACTCTTATATTACTGTTATATACTCTTTTATTACTGTTATTTACTCTTATATTACTGTTATATACTCATATATCACAGTTATATACTCTACTGTTATATACTTTTATATTACTGTTATATACTCTTATATCACTGTTATATACTCTACTGTTATATACTTTTATATTACTGTTATATACTCTTATACAACTGGTATATACTCTACTGTTACATACTCTTATGTTACTGTTATACACTCTAATGTTATATACTCTTAAATTACTGTTATATACTCTTTTATTACTGTTATATACTCTTATATTACTGTTGTATACTGTTATTTACTCTTTTATTACTGTTGTATACTGTTATTTACTCTTGTATTACTGTTGTATACTGTTATATACTCTTAAATTACTGTTATATACTCTTTTATTACTGTTATATACTCTTATATTACTGTTGTATACTGTTATATACTCTTTTATTACTGTTGTATACTGTTATATACTCTTTTATTACTGTTATATACTCTTTTATTACTGTTGTATACTGTTATATACTCTTTTATTACTGTTATTTACTCTTTTATTACTGTTGTATACTGTTATTTACTCTTTTATTACTGTTGTATACTGTTATATACTCTTATTACTGTTGTATACTGTTATATACTCTTAAATTACTGTTATATACTCTTTTATTACTGTTATATACTCTTATATTACTGTTGTATACTGTTATATACTCTTATATTACTGTTGTATACTGTTATATACTCTTATATTACTGTTGTATACTGTTATATACTCTTATATTACTGTTGTATACTGTTATATACTCTTAAATTACTGTTATATACTCTTTTATTACTGTTATATACTCTGATATTACTGTTGTATACTGTTATATACTCTTATATTACTGTTGTATACTCTTAAATTACTGTTATATACTCTTTTATTACTGTTATATACTCTTATATTACTGTTGTATACTGTTATATACTCTTACATTACTGTTATATACTCTTTTATTACTGTTATATACTCTTATATTACTGTTGTATACTGTTATATACTCTTAAATTACTGTTATATACTCTTTTATTACTGTTATTTACTCTTATATTACTGTTGTATACTGTTATATACTCTTAAATTACTGTTATATACTCTTTTATTACTGTTATTTACTCTTATATTACTGTTGTATACTGTTATATACTCTTAAATTACTGTTATATACTCTTTTATTACTGTTATATACTCTTATATTACTGTTGTATACTGTTATATACTCTTATATTACTGTTGTATACTCTTAAATTACTGTTATATACTCTTTTATTACTGTTATATACTCTTATATTACTGTTGTATACTGTTATATACTCTTACATTACTGTTATATACTCTTAAATTACTGTTATATACTCTTTTATTACTGTTATATACTCTTATATTACTGTTGTATACTGTTATATACTCTTAAATTACTGTTATATACTCTTTTATTACTGTTATATACTCTTATATTACTGTTGTATACTGTTATATACTCTTATATTATTGTTGTATACTCTTAAATTACTGTTATATACTCTTTTATTACTGTTATATACTCTTATATTACTGTTGTATACTGTTATATACTCTTACATTACTGTTATATACTCTTTTATTACTGTTATATACTCTTATATGACTGTTGTATACTGTTATATACTCTTAAATTACTGTTATATACTCTTTTATTACTGTTATTTACTCTTATATTACTGTTGTATACTGTTATATACTCTTAAATTACTGTTATATACTCTTTTATTACTGTTATTTACTCTTATATTACTGTTGTATACTGTTATATACTCTTATATTACTGTTGTATACTGTTATATACTCTTATATTACTGTTATATACTCTTTTATTACTGTTATTTACTCTTATATTACTGTTGTATACTTTTATATACTCTTAAATTACTGTTATATACTCTTTTATTACTGTTATTTACTCTTATATTACTGTTGTATACTGTTATTTACTCTTATATTACTGTTATTTACTCTTATATTACTGTTGTATACTGTTATATACTCCACAGTTATGCAGAGTTTGAGGAGGAAAAAAACAAAGATTCCACTTCCACCTATCCTGCTCTCCAATCTCTTATAGGGAAAATGGAGGAATTGCAGGCAAACTCACATTATCTATATGAATACAGGGAGGCCTGTGTGATGGCCTTGTCTGAAACTTGGCCGTCGGAGTCAGAGTCTGTGTTCTGATAATGGAAGATTGCCAGGGGATAAAATCTGCCCTCCTGATATAAAGCTACTGTCAGTGTCGCTGCGCCTCTTGTACCTCCCCCGTGAATTCCCCCAGCCTTTTATGACAGTTGTTTATATCCATTCAAGAGCAAACAGCGTCATTGATGCGATTTCCCCCGATGCGCCCAAATTCATCATGGGGGATTTCAATAGCTGCACTCTCAACACACTGAGTACTTACACCCAGTATGTGACTTGTCTAACCAGGAAAAATAAGATCATTGACTTATGTTACAGCTCGGTCCCCAAAGCGCATTCATCCTTGGCCAGACCTCCACTGGCTGGATCAGATCCTAACACTGGTCTTCTACCAGACCTCCACTGGCTGGATCAGATCCTAACACTGGTCTTCTACCAGACCTCCACTGACTGGATCAAATCCTAACACTGGTCTTCTACCAGACCTCCACTGGCTGGATCAGATCCTAACACTGGTCTTCTACCAGACCTCCACTGACTGGATCAGATCCTAACACTGGTCTTCTACCAGACCTCCACTGACTGGATCAGATCCTAACACTGGTCTTCTACCAGACCTCCACTGACTGGATCAGATCCTAACACTGGTCTTCTACCAGACCTCCACTGGCTGGATCAGATCCTAACACTGGTCTTCTACAAGACCTCCACTGGATCAGATCCTAACACTGGTCTTCTACCAGACCTCCACTGGATCAGATCCTAACACTGGTCTTCTACCAGACCTCCACTGGCTGGATCAGATCCTAACACTGGTCTTCTACAAGACCTCCACTGGATCAGATCCTAACACTGGTCTTCTACCAGACCTCCACTGGCTGGATCAGATCCTAACACTGGTCTTCTACAAGACCTCCACTGGATCAGATCCTAACACTGGTCTTCTACCAGACCTCCACTGGCTGGATCAGATCCTAACACTGGTCTTCTACCAGACCTCCACTGATAACAGATAATGTCACAGGGAGACTCTCCAGTACTAGGATAAGGTGTAACAGATAATGTCACAGGGAGACTCTCCAGTACTAGGATAAGGTGTAACAGATAATGTCACAGGGAGACTCTCCAGTACTAGGATAAGGTGTAACAGATAATGTCACAGGGAGACTCTCCAGTACTAGGATAAGGTGTAACAGATAATGTTACAGGGAGACTCTCCAGGACAAGGATAAGGTGTAACAGATAATGTCACAGGGAGCCTCTCTGTCTGCCTGGATGGGCATTATGAACATGGCAAACACCCCCTTCAAAGGGAGGCATTGTATCGATCCCTGCCCAGACGAGAGGGTGTGCCTCTCTTTAGCAAATGTACTAAATAAGTTCTTCACCTGCTTTGAAGCCGGGGGGCCCCGCTCCCCCGGCCTGTCTGGAGGAGGATGTCATGGCAACTGAGAGCTCGCTTGTCATCAATGAGGAAGTCGTATGGATGTTGAAAAGCGCTGGAGCACGAAAGAGCCCGGGGCCTGATAACATAAGTGGTCGTGTCTTGAAACACTGTTCCACTCAGCTGAGAGGTGTCTTCTGCTCTCTCTCTCTCTCTCTCTCTCTCGCTTTCAACGGTCCCTGGATACATTTCTATGGAAAAATATAAACTGTTGTACCCGTCCCAAAACCTCTCATCCATCTGCATCAAATGATTTACAGAGCTGTCTCTCTGACCTCTCTCTTGATTAAATCTCTTGACAAGATCATCAAGGCATACATCATCACCACCACCAGTCACCTTCTCGACCCCCTCCAATCTGCGTACCGGTCAGAGAGAGGAACAGACGATGCCATCCTCTCGCTCTTACATCTGGTGTACATGCATTTTGAGGGCGGTAAAACCCCATGTGCGTATCATGTTCGCAGATTCTTCCCTCTGCATTTAACACAATCAATCCGTTGGTCCTGGCGAACAGACTGAGAGGAGACTTCGGACTTGATGCTTCATCACATGGATCACCCACTCTCTGAGGTGGGCACTGCTTCAGATGGAATCCCACAGGGCAGTGTTCTTTCCCCAGTACTATACATACTGTATACAGACAGCTGCCTCCTAACTGATAGGTCTCAGCTGGTAAGAGTTGGCATCACACTCTCTGAGGTGCTCTCTTTTCTCAGCTCTTTCTCTAACCATCAGAGTGCCTCTCTCCTCTCCTCTCCTCTCCTCTCTCTCTCCTCTCCTCTCCTCTCCTCTCCTCTCCTCTCCTCTCCTCTCTTTCTCTAACCATCAGAGTGCCACTTCCTCTCCTCTCCTCTCCTCTCCTCTCTTTCTCTAACCATCAGAGTGCCACCTCCTCTCCTCTCCTCTCCTCTCCTCTCCTTTCATTCTCTTTTCCACATATTTTTCAGCTTCTAAATATTTCAGTTAAAATGCAGTGCAAGGATTTGTTTAGCAGCTCTCTGAATTTGCATATTCATGATACCGATATGAATTATAAAGCAAGCCAAGCAACACTGAGGACGTGGTTTCCTATAAAATGAGCCAGAGACGGGAAATAACAGTCTCTCTCCTGGGTTTGCCGGGAACAAACTTGTTTTAAACACCAAGAAAACCAAAGTTGTGTTGTTCTGTTCCACTAGGAAAAGGCCAACACAGCATGGGATACAATTAAATATGGGGGGAGTACAAATGGAAGAAGTGTCAGAAACCAAACTACTGGGAGCGCAGCTAGACACCTGCTTATCATGGTCATCTCAAATAACTCAGCTATGTAACATATTAAAACCGCCTAATCAGAAGGATAGCTAACTATTTACCTGGAAAGATTCTTAAGCAAATAACACAAGCATTCATTGAGAGTCAGGTGTGCTGCTGTTCTGTGGTCTGTGGTGTGTCTACCTGCTGTCAGTCTCTCTGTCTGTTTGGGTTCTTCTCCCAGTCCACTGTGTCTGTTTGGGTCCTTCTCCCAGTCCACTGTGTCCGTTTGGGTTCTTCTCCCATTCCACTGTGTCTGTTTGGGTCCTTCTCCCATTCCACTGTGTCTGTTTGGGTCCTTCTCCCAGTCCACTGTGTCTGTTTGGGTTCTTCTCCCAGTCCACTGTGTCGATTTGGGTTCTTCTCCCATTCCACTGTGTCTGTTTGTGTCCTTCTCCCATTCCACTGTGTCTGTTTGGGTCCTTCTCCCAGTCCACTGTGTCTGTTTGGGTTCTTCTCCCATTCCACTGTGTCTGTTTGGGTCCTTCTCCCAGTCCACTGTGTCTCGTCATCTCTCTCTGTTCTGTGGTCTTGGGAAATGCCTCATCGTGTTAAATTATGAGGCTGCAGATTGGACAGAACAAAGCAGCAAGGATTGGTTTTAAGGTGGAGATATGGTTATTCTGTTGTAGTCATGAGCAGTGCTCTTGGTTGGTCATCAATCAACAAGATAATTGAAAAAGAAAATGCATATTTTATTTCTCACTGTAGACCATTTAAAACGGCCAAACTCTATTCACAACAGCATTCAGTTGGTACGAGACAGACATTCAGTCAACACCAGGACTAGACTGTCCACCATCTGTGTGTTTTTATCCGGACAGAAAAGAGAAGGGAAAATAATATTTTGATTCAGAGCAATAAAGAAATGGAATAATTTAACTGAGCGAACCAGAAACCTTTCAATGTATACATTTAAACAATACTTTAAAACCATTTAAATATAATACATAGGAAGGTTGTGCTGGTCTATGGTAGATGAAGAATCAATATATCTTTTCAGACTGAGTATTTATCTGGTCAATATGGCAGAGTGTTATGTCTGTGTGTAACAGTGTGTTATATGTGAAAATGTGATCGTGTTAAAAATTGTATTTTAATGTTTAAGGACTCTTGGAAGATTAGACCAAATGAGGACTAAAAGAGATCCAAATAAAATAAAATAAAATCTCCTCTCATATTCAACCCCCAGTCCCTCTCCTCTCTCATATTCAACCCCCAGTCCCTCTCCTCTCTCATATTCAACCCCCAGTCCCTCTCCTCTCTCATATTCAACCCCCAGTCCCTCTCCTCTCTCATATTCAACCCCCAGTCCCTCTCCTCTCTCATATTCAACTCCCAGTCCCTCTCCTCTCATATTCAACCCCCAGTCCCTCTCCTCTCATATTCAACCCCCAGTCCCTCTCCTCTCATATTAAACCCCCAGTCCCTCTCCTTTCTCATATTCAACCCCCAGTCCCTCTCCTCTCATATTAAACCCCCAGTCCCTCTCCTTTCTCATATTCAACCCCCAGTCCCTCTCCTCTCTCATATTCAACCCCCAGTCCCTCTCCTCTCATATTCAACCCCCAGTCCCTCTCCTCTCTCATATTCAACCCCAGTCCCTCTCCTCTCTCATATTCAACCCCCAGTCTCTCTCCTCTCTCATATTCAACCCCCAGTCCCTCTCCTCTCTCATATTCAACCCCCAGTCCCTCTCCTCTCTCATATTCAACCCCCAGTCCCTCTCCTCTCTCATATCCAACCCCCAGTCCCTCTCCTCTCTCATATTCAACCCCCAGTCCCTCTCCTCTCTCATATTCAACCCCCAGTCCCTCTCCTCTCTCATATTCAACCCCAGTCCCTCTCCTCTCTCATATTCAACCCCCAGTCCCTCTCCTCTCTCATATTCAACCCCCAGTCCCTCTCCTCTCTCATATTCAACCCCCAGTCCCTCTCTCCTCTCATATTCAACCCCCAGTCCCTCTCCTCTCTCATATTCAACCCCCAGTCCCTCTCCTCTCATATCCAACCCCAGTTGCTCTCCTCTCTCATATTCAACTCCCAGTCCTTCTCCTCTCATATTCAACCCCCAGTCCCTCTCCTCTCTCATATTCAACCCCCAGTCCCTCTCCTCTCTCATATTCAACCCCCAGTCTCTCTCCTCTCATATTCAATGGGAGAGTAATGTGGTAATACCAGACGGCAGTGCGTAATAACCCTATCTAGTACCCCCTCTAGTAGCCAGTCCTATACCAGCTAGCCCTAGGTGTTAGGCGATACACCATAAGAACACTGTGAAAAAGCCCACTGCAGATATACATCCAGACAACTGTGGATGCTTGGGCCTGCACACAACTAATTTGACTTGCTGAATGCTATTGCTTACACCCTTTGGGTATTGTGTAGGCCTAAAAAACAAGACAGACCTTAACTCTAATTCACACACGACAACTGAAGAAGATACTTCACAGTATTTGCACGTATTTGTCTTCAGGAGGAATGCGCAGGTCGTGGGTGATCTTGAGCCCGCCCCACTTCTTGTGCAGTGTTTTCACAAGGGGGTTGAGCCCTGAGCCGTCTTGGCTGGGCTTCTGGGCTAGGTGTCTCTGCGCTAATCTGGAATGACCCTGCTACCCCAGAGCTGGAGAGGAGGTGAAAGTCACTCTGCGCTAATCCCGTCTACTCTAATGAACCTGCTGCCCCAGAGCTTGCAACCTAATGTTACAGCCGCCAGAAACAAACAGAGCAGGCGAAGCCAACAAGCATCATTCTCAGTTCTTGGATCTGCATCAACTCCACCCATATAGAGGAAAAGAAGAGATAAAAAGACTGCTGAATCCAGAAACCGGGATCAACTGTCCGTCCGCCCACCTATCCCAGAGCATATTATCCATCCACCAACCTATCCCAGAGCATATTATCCATCCACCCACCTATCCCAGAGCATATTATCCGTCCACCCACCTATCCCAGAGCATATTATCCGTCCACCCACCTATCCCAGAGCATATTATCCATCCACCAACCTATCCCAGAGCATATTATCCATCCACCCACCTATCCCAGAGCATATTATCCGTCCACCCACCTATCCCAGAGCATATTATCCGTCCACCCACCTATCCCAGAGCATATTATCCGTCCACCCACCTATCCCAGAGCATATTATCCATCCACCCACCTATCCCAGAGCATATTATCCATCCACCCACCTATCCCAGAGCATATTATCCATCCACCCACCTATCCCAGAGCATATTATCCATCCACCCACCTATCCCAGAGCATATTATCCATCCACCCACCTATCCCAGAGCATATTATCCATCCACCCACCTATCCCAGAGCATATTATCCATCCACCCACCTATCCCAGAGCATATTATCCATCCACCCACCTATCCCAGAGCATATTATCCATCCACCCACCTATCCCAGAGCATATTATCCATCCACCCACCTATCCCAGAGCATATTATCCATCCACCCACCTATCCCAGAGCATATTATCCATCCACCCACCTATCCCAGAGCATATTATCCATCCACCCACCTATCCCAGAGCATATTATCCATCCACCCACCTATCCCAGAGCATATTATCCATCCACCCACCTATCCCAGAGCATATTATCCATCCACCCACCTATCCCAGAGCATATTATCCATCCACCCACCTATCCCAGAGCATATTATCCATCCGCCCACCTATCCCAGAGCATATTATCCATCCACCCACCTATCCCAGAGCATATTATCCATCCACCCACCTATCCCAGAGCATATTATCCATCCACCCACCTATCCCAGAGCATATTATCCATCCACCCACCTATCCCAGAGCATATTATCCATCCACCCACCTATCCCAGAGCATATTATCCATCCACCCACCTATCCCAGAGCATATTATCCATCCACCCACCTATCCCAGAGCATATTATCCATCCACCCACCTATCCCAGAGCATATTATCCATCCGCCCACCTATCCCAGAGCATATTATCCATCCACCCACCTATCCCAGAGCATATTATCCGTCCACCCACCTATCCCAGAGCATATTATCCGTCCGCCCACCTATCCCAGAGCATATTATCCATCCACCCACCTATCCCAGAGCATATTATCCATCCACCCACCTATCCCAGAGCATATTATCCGTCCACCCACCTATCCCAGAGCATATTATCCATCCACCCACCTATCCCAGAGCATATTATCCATCCACCCACCTATCCCAGAGCATATTATCCATCCACCCACCTATCCCAGAGCATATTATCCATCCACCCACCTATCCCAGAGCATATTATCCATCCACCCACCTATCCCAGAGCATATTATCCATCCACCCACCTATCCCAGAGCATATTATCCATCCACCCACCTATCCCAGAGCATATTATCCATCCACCCACCTATCCCAGAGCATATTATCCATCCACCCACCTATCCCAGAGCATATTATCCATCCACCCACCTATCCCAGAGCATATTATCCATCCAACCCACCTATCCCAGAGCATATTATCCATCCACCCACCTATCCCAGAGCATATTATCCATCCACCCACCTATCCCAGAGCATATTATCCATCCACCCACCTATCCCAGAGCATATTATCCATCCACCCACCTATCCCAGAGCATATTATCCATCCACCCACCTATCCCAGAGCATATTATCCATCCACCCACCTATCCCAGAGCATATTATCCATCCACCCACCTATCCCAGAGCATATTATCCATCCACCCACCTATCCCAGAGCATATTATCCATCCACCCACCTATCCCAGAGCATATTATCCATCCACCCACCTATCCCAGAGCATATTATCCATCCACCCACCTATCCCAGAGCATATTATCCATCCACCCACCTATCCCAGAGCATATTATCCATCCACCCACCTATCCCAGAGCATATTATCCATCCACCCACCTATCCCAGAGCATATTATCCATCACCCACCTATCCCAGAGCATATTATCCATCCACCCACCTATCCCAGAGCATATTATCCATCCACCCACCTATCCCAGAGCATATTATCCATCCACCCACCTATCCCAGAGCATATTATCCGTCCACCCACCTATCCCAGAGCATATTATCCGTCCACCCACCTATCCCAGAGCATATTATCCATCCACCCACCTATCCCAGAGCATATTATCCTCCACCCACCTATCCCAGAGCATATTATCCATCCACCCACCTATCCCAGAGCATATTATCCATCCACCCACCTATCCCAGAGCATATTATCCATCCACCCACCTATCCCAGAGCATATTATCCATCCGCCCACCTATCCCAGAGCATATTATCCATCCGCCCACCTATCCCAGAGCATATTATCCATCCGCCCACCTATCCCAGAGCATATTATCCATCCACCCACCTATCCCAGAGCATATTATCCATCCACCCACCTATCCCAGAGCATATTATCCATCCGCCCACCTATCCCAGAGCATATTATCCATCCGCCCACCTATCCCAGAGCATATTATCCATCCGCCCACCTATCCCAGAGCATATTATCCATCCGCCCACCTATCCCAGAGCATATTATCCATCCACCCACCTATCCCAGAGCATATTATCCATCCACCCACCTATCCCAGAGCATATTATCCATCCACCCACCTATCCCAGAGCATATTATCCATCCACCCACCTATCCCAGAGCATATTATCCGTCCACCCACCTATCCCAGAGCATATTATCCGTCCACCCACCTATCCCAGAGCATATTATCCGTCCACCCACCTATCCCAGAGCATATTATCCGTCCGCCCACCTATCCCAGAGCATATTATCCATCCACCCACCTATCCCAGAGCATATTATCCGTCCACCCACCTATCCCAGAGCATATTGTCCGTCCACCCACCTATCCCAGAGCATATTGTCCGTCCACCCACCTATCCCAGAGCATAGTATCCATCCACCCACCTATCCCAGAGCATATTATCCATCCACCCACCTATCCCAGAGCATATTATCCATCCGCCCACCTATCCCAGAGCATATTATCCATCCACCCACCTATCCCAGAGCATATTATCCATCCGCCCACCTATCCCAGAGCATATTATCCATCCACCCACCTATCCCAGAGCATATTATCCGTCCACCCACCTATCCCAGAGCATATTATCCATCCACCCACCTATCCCAGAGAATATTATCCATCCACCCACCTATCCCAGAGCATATTATCCATCCACCCACCTATCCCAGAGCATATTATCCATCCACCCACCTATCCCAGAGCATATTATCCATCCACCCACCTATCCCAGAGCATATTATCCATCCACCCACCTATCCCAGAGCATATTATCCATCCACCCACCTATCCCAGAGCATATTATCCATCCACCCACCTATCCCAGAGCATATTATCCATCCACCCACCTATCCCAGAGCATATTATCCATCCACCCACCTATCCCAGAGCATATTATCCGTCCACCCACCTATTTAAATAATGCAGTACGATACTCTCCGGTGCGCTACTACTTATTTAAATGATGCAGTACGATACTCTCCGGTGCGTTACTACGTATTTAAATGATGCAGTACGATACTCTCCGGTGCGTTAAGCATTATTTAAATGATGCAGTACGATACTCTCCGGTGCGTTACTATGTATTTAAATGATGCAGTACGATACTCTCCGGTGCGTTACTACGTATTTAAATGATGCAGTATGATACTCTCCGGTGCGTTACTACGTATTTAAATGATGCAGTGTGATACTCTCCGGTGCGTTACTATGTATTTAAATGATGCAGTACGATACTCTCCGGTGCGTTACTATGTATTTAAATGATGCAGTGTGATACTCTCCGGTGCGTTACTATGTATTTAAATGATGCAGTATGATACTCTCCGGTGCGTTACTATGTATTTAAATGATGCAGTATGATACTCTCCAAGCGTTACTATGTATTTAAATGATGCAGTGTGATACTCTCCGTGCAAGCATTATGTATTTAAATGATGCAGTGTGATACTCTCGCGTTACTATGTATTTAAATGATGCAGTGTGATACTCTCCGGTGCGTTACTATGTATTTAAATGATGCAGTATGATACTCTCCGGTGCGTTACTATGTATTTAAATGATGCAGTGTGATACTCTCCGGTGCGTTACTATGTATTTAAATGATGCAGTGTGATACTCTCGGCAAGCATTATGTATTTAAATGATGCAGTATGATACTCTCCGGTGCGTTACTATGTATTTAAATGATGCAGTGTGATACTCTCCGTGCGGCATTATGTATTTAAATGATGCAGTGTGATACTCTCCGGTGCGTTACTATGTATTTAAATGATGCAGTATGATACTCTCCGGTGCGTACAACAAAGGGAAAGTGCTAAATGCATATTCATCTGTAGACCTTTAAAGATGCCACTGAACTCTTCTAGAAATTCATATTTTAATGTCTTCTTGACTCTGAACTGAATGCTGAACTCTTCTATAAATATATATGTTGATGAAATTTGTCATTGTAGCTTTAAAGGTCTACATATGTCGAGCTCCTCTCTAGTCTCGGTGTCGTACACAGTATACGCCGTGGTTCTGAATCATCCCTTGTCATTAGGGCTGTAATAGTAGGCTACTGGGATCTCTTCTAGAAGCAGGATAAACCACGGAGCAGCTTTGGGGTTAATGCTGCATTTGGGGGATAAAGTCTAATATTATTTGTGATAAACATGATGTTTTTTTATCAAAGACATGACAAATGTGCAGACAACGTTAATCACTATTTAACAGACATGCTATAGCTCTACCAATGAGCCTAAAATGAATCCCATTTGTTCCAAGAAAAATACGAAAATATTCTTTACCCATCATGTATCCTTATTCAAATATTTAAATTGTTTATATTTAATAAAATATTGATAAAAACCTTGCGGGTGTTGGTAAACCAAAATGGTGGTGACTTGCAAAAGCATAGTAATAGGATATTTACAAGCAATCAAATGTATTGATGAAGCCCTTCTTACATCAGCTGATGTCACAGAGTGCTGTACAGAAACCCAACCTAAAACCCCAAACAGCAAGCAATGCAGGTGTAGAAGCACGGTGGCTAGGAAAAATTCCCTAGAAAGGCCAGAACCTAGGAAGAAATCTAGAGAGGAACCAGGCTCTGAGGGGTGGCCAGTCCTCTTCTGGCTGTGACGGGTTGAGAGGAACCAGGCTCTGAGGGGTGGCCAGTCCTCTTCTGGCTGTGTCGGGTTGAGAGGAACCAGGCTCTGAGGGGTGGCCAGTCCTCTTCTGGCTGTGACGGGTTGAGAGGAACCAGGCTCTGAGGGGTGGCCAGTCCTCTTCTGGCTGTGACGGGTTGAGAGGAACCAGGCTCTGAGGGGTGGCCAGTCCTCTTCTGGCTGTGTCGGGTTGAGAGGAACCAGGCTCTGAGGGGTGGCCAGTCCTCTTCTGGCTGTGACGGGTTGAGAGGAACCAGGCTCTGAGGGGTGGCCAGTCCTCTTCTGGCTGTGACGGGTTGAGAGGAACCAGGCTCTGAGGGGTGGCCAGTCCTCTGCTGGCTGTGTCGGGTTGAGAGGAACCAGGCTCTGAGGGGTGGCCAGTCCTCTTCTGGCTGTGACGGGTTGAGATCAGGCTACTCTCCACATGAACAACAGATACTGTATGGGCGTATCCAAATGATCACGGTCCGTGTCCACTACAGGCAGTGCCGTGCGGTGAAACACACCGCTGGAAGGAAAAGGCCGGGGTAACCGTTGGATTGTGCGAACGTGGCGTGGGAGGCGGTGAAAAAGACCACTGGGCCATGACCAATCACACCGAGTGGTTTTCATGACGGATTTGAAACTATGCGACCCAACGAAATTGTAATTAGTGTTGTTGAATGTTTTAGGGACTCCTGAGAAAACCAGAAAACCAGGCTGTCGTCCTGTGAAACACTGTATGTAAAGAATCTAGCTAGCTAAAGGCTGATTTGTAATTCATATTTACAGAAATAGAAAGAAAAGAAAACAGTACATTACACTTCTCATGCATTATGTAAATACTTTAAAACAGGTTCATCGCAATATCTAATTTCCTTCATCTGCACTGATCTGAGGACACAGGATACCTAGGTGTCTTAGACTGTAAACTCTCCTTCCAGACTCACATTAAACATCTCCAATCCAAAATTAAATCTAGAATCGGCTTCATATTTCGTAACAAAGCATCTTTCACTCGTGCTGCCAAACATACCCTCGTAAAACTGACCATCCTACCGATCCTCCAACACTCTACTCAGCAAATATGATACACTCCGGAAATTAGATATTGAGATGAACCTGTTTTAAAGTATTTACACGATGCATGCGAAGTGGAGTGTACTGGGTTTGTTTAAATTCTATTTCGGTATATATGAATGACAAATCAGCCTTTAGCTAGCTAGATTCTTTACAAGCCACTCCTAGGTTGTCTTGGCTGTGTGCTTAGGGTCGTTGTCCTGTTGGAAGGTGAACCATCGCCCCAGTCTGAGGTCCTGAGCAGGTTTTCATCAAGGATCTCTCTGTACTTTGCTCCATTCATCTTTCCCTCGATCCTGACTAGTCTCCCAGTCCCTGCCACTGAAAAACATCCCCACAGCATGATGCTGCCACCACCATGCTTCACTGTAGGAATGGTGCCAGGTTTCCTCCAGACGTGACGCTTGGCATTCAGGCCAAAGAGTTCAATCTTGGTTTCATCAGACCAGAGAATCTTGTTTCTCATGGTCTGAGAGTCCTTTAGGTGCCTTTTGGCAAACTCCAAGCAGGCTGTCATGGGCCTTTTACTGAGGAGTGGCTTCTGTCTGGCCACTCTACCATAAAGGCCTTATTGGTGGAGTGCTGCAGAGATGGTTGTCCTTCTGGAAGGGTCTCCCATTTCCATAGAGGAACTCTGGAGCTCTGTCAGAGTGACCAAGGCCTGACCAAGGCCCTTCTCCCCCGATTGTTCAGAAAAAGTCAAGGGGTCTGAATACTTTTCGGATGCACTGTAAATACAAGTGCAATCTGTACTTTAAAGCTCATCTGGTGTGCATTATCAAAACAGAGGAAGAAAGAGGAGGGAGGGAGAGAGGTGGGAGAGAGTGTCAAAGACAGACAGGGAAAAGAGATGAGAACAGAGGAGCAGGGCAGACAGACAGGGAAAGAGATGAGAACAGAGGAGGATGGAAGACAGACAGGGAAAGAGATGAGAACAGAGGAGGAGGGAAGACAGACAGGGAAAGAGATGAGAACAGAGGAGCAGGGAAGACAGACAGGGAAAAGAGATGAGAACAGAGGAGCAGGGAAGACAGACAGGGAAAGAGATGAGAACAGAGGAGCAGGGCAGACAGACAGGGAAAAGAGATGAGAACAGAGGAGCAGGGAAGACAGACAGGGAAAGAGATGAGAACAGAGGAGCAGGGAAGACAGACAGGGAAAGAGATGAGAACAGAGGAGGAGGGAGACAGACAGGGAAAGAGATGAGAACAGAGGAGCAGGGAAGACAGACAGGGAAAGAGATGAGAACAGAGGAGGAGGGAAGACAGACAGGGAAAGAGATGAGAACAGAGGAGCAGGGAAGACAGACAGGGAAAGAGATGAGAACAGAGGAGGAGGGAAGACAGACAGGGAAAGAGATGAGAACAGAGGAGCAGGGAAGACAGACAGGGAAAGAGATGAGAACAGAGGAGGAGGGAAGACAGACAGGGAAAGAGATGAGAACAGAGGAGCAGGGAAGACAGCATATGATTAATGAATCATCAGGAGGTGGAATGCAAAACTGACCTTGGATCATTAACTCTGGGACTACTACATCTCTATTTCATTATAAAGCATATCTTCAATAATACTTCCTGTTGACCCGACCAAGTGACCTCTCCCCTCTGATCATGCTGTGCCCTCTATGTAGCCAGTTCAGATGCGGCAGGGGTTCACCGACACAGCTGATATAACCTAGAGGATTTAGGGAGAAGGGGAGAGAGGGATGAAGTGGAGGAGAGAGATCGTGATTCGGAAAATAAGGTAGATAAAGAGACAGTGTTCAACAGGAATCTGTGTGTGTGGCCTCACCTGGTGTCCACACTAAGTGGCTGCAGAGTTCTTTATACTGAAAAACATGATCGGACACACAAGAACAAACAATATAGAGTAGTTATAGTAACAGAAATAGTGAAGTCTCTTACTATTCTCCATGGTTGGCCCTCTTGCCTATTCTTTGAAAGTGAAAAGAGACACAGTTATACACCTGAGCCTGCTTACTGCAGAACACACCCATCAATCAGGAGGCTGGATCACATCAATCAGGAGGCTGGATCACATTAAGCAGGAGGCTGGATCCATCAATCAGGAGGCTGGATCACTTCAATCAGGAGGCTGGATCACATTAAGCAGGAGGCTGGATCCATCAATCAGGAGGCTGGATCACTTCAATCAGGAGGCTGGATCACATCAAGCAGGAGGCTGGATCCATCAATCAGGAGGCTGGATCACATCAAGCAGGAGGCTGGATCCATCAATCAGGAGGCTGGATCACATCAAGCAGGAGGCTGGATCCATCAATCAGGAGGCTGGATCACATCAAGCAGGAGGCTGGATCCATCAATCAGGAGGCTGGATCACATCAAGCAGGAGGCTGGATCCATCAATCAGGAGGCTGGATCACTTCAATCAGGAGGCTGGATCACATCAATCAGGAGGCTGGATTACTTCAATCAGGAGGCTGGATCACTTGAATCTGGAGGCTGGATCCATCAATCAGGAGGCTGGATCACTTCAATCAGGAGGCTGGATCACTTGAATCAGGAGGCTGGATCCATCAATCAGGAGGCTGGATCACTTCAATCAGGAGGCTGGATCACATCAATCAGGAGGCTGGATCCATCAATCAGGAGGCTGGATCCATCAATCAGGAGGCTGGATCACATCAATCAGGAGGCTGGATCACATCAATCAGGAGGCTGGATCACATCAATCAGGAGGCTGGATCACATCAATCAGGAGGCTGGATCACATCAAGCAGGAGGCTGGATCCATCAATCAGGAGGCTGGATCACATCAAGCAGGAGGCTGGATCACATCAATCAGGAGGCTGGATCACATCAATCAGGAGGCTGGATCACATCAATCAGGAGGCTGGATCACATCAAGCAGGAGGCTGGATCCATCAATCAGGAGGCTGGATCACTTCAATCAGGAGGCTGGATCACATCAATCAGGAGGCTGGATCACATCAATCAGGAGGCTGAATCCATCAATCAGGAGGCTGGATCCATCAATCAGGAGGCTGGATCACATCAATCAGGAGGCTGAATCCATCAATCAGGAGGCTGGATCCATCAATCAGGAGGCTGGATCCATCAATCAGGAGGCTGGATCACATCAATCAGGAGGCTGAATCCATCAATCAGGAGGCTGGATCCATCAATCAGGAGGCTGGATCACATCAATCAGGAGGCTGGATCCATCAATCAGGAGGCTGGATCACATCAATCAGGAGGCTGGATCCATCAATCAGGAGGCTGGATCCATCAATCAGGAGGCTGGATCCATCAATCAGGAGGCTGAATCCATCAATCAGGAGGCTGGATCACATCAATCAGGAGGCTGGATCACATCAATCAGGAGGCTGGATCCATCAATCAGGAGGCTGGATCCATCAATCAGGAGGCTGAATCCATCAATCAGGAGGCTGGATCACATCAATCAGGAGGCTGGATCCATCAATCAGGAGGCTGGATCCATCAATCAGAAGGCTGGATCACATCAATCAGGAGGCTGGATCCATCAATCAGGAGGCTGGATCCATCAATCAGGAGGCTGGATCCATCAATCAGGAGGCTGAATCCATCAATCAGGAGGCTGGATCACATCAATCAGGAGGCTGGATCCATCAATCAGGAGGCTGGATCCATCAATCAGAAGGCTGGATCACATCAATCAGGAGGCTGGATCCATCAATCAGGAGGCTGGATCACATAAATCAGGAGGCTGGATCCATCAATCAGGAGGCTAGATCACATCAATCAGGAGGCTGGATCACATCAATCAGGAGGCTGGATCACATCAATCAGGAGGCTGGATCACATCAATCAGGAGGCTGAATCCATCAATCAGGAGGCTGGATCCATCAATCAGGAGGCTGGATCACATCAATCAGGAGGCTGAATCCATCAATCAGAAGGCTGGATCCATCAATCAGGAGGCTGGATCACATCAATCAGGAGGCTGAATCCATCAATCAGGAGGCTGGATCCATCAATCAGGAGGCTGGATCCATCAATCAGGAGGCTGGATCACATCTGGCCGTGATTGGGAGTCCCATAGGGCGGCGCACAATTGGCCCAGCGTTGTAGGGTTTGGCCGGGGTAGGCCGTCATTGTAAATAAGAATTATATACATAACTGACTTATCTAGTTAAATAAAGATTACATTTAAAAAATAAGATTGATACATAAGTGTGTAGGTGGTGGTTGTGGGTGTCTAATTACTCTACATTTTCTCAACGTGGGTGACTCTCAACGTGGGTGGCTCTCAACGTGGGTGACTCTCAACGTGGGTGAATCTCAACGTGGGTGGCTCTCAACGTGGGTGGCTCTCAACGTGGGTGGCTCTCAACGTGGGTGACTCTCAACGTGGGTGACTCTCAACGTGGGTGGTTCTCAACGTGGGTGACTCTCAACGTGGGTGGCTCTCAACGTGGGTGGTTCTCAACGTGGGTGACTCTCAACGTGGGTGACTCTTAAAACAGCCTGTTTTGTTTATGTGCTGACATATCACCCTTACCTAAACAGCTCCCTCACACGAGAAGTAGAAATCAAAGAGAGACAAACTGAGTATTGAATAACTGCAGTTGACATAGCTGAGTAAATGGGTGGCTCTTAAAACAGCCGTTGGTTGTGCCTAGTGTAGCCTGTGGCACAAGGTGTTGCCTGGGAACAGCACCCTCTTCCAAGAAGTCGGAGGGGGATGATCTCCTGCACACAGATTGCCTCCCGGTGCTCCGTTGTTGGCCCCCATCCGTGCAACATCCTGCCGAGCAGCAGACTTCTCCTCTGGCACACGGCGGTGAGCTGCAGGTCCCCCTCCTGGTCCTCGTGTCCACCATCCTCATGAGGTTATGCAGGACACAGGTAGCCTTCACACACCTGAATTCCCCCAGGAGGCAGTCCCAGATGGCCCTGGTCACCCAAACCTTGCAGTGCCCTACACCGTAACTGTAGGCAGTCGTTTTTGAAGGAATCTCCAGTTACAAGGTATCTGTAGGAATACGGAATACAATGTCATTATTAGACTTTTACATCACCAGGTCATTGTGGAATACTAAAGTATAATATCCCTGATAACAAATCATGATAACATTGGATTGATAGATGCATGGGCACACACATGTGCATGTGTAGCATGTGACAATAACAGGATCGTATCAAGGACAGCATCACAAATGAATACATAAATACCACTTGGAGCTTGATGATGAGTTGATCATTTGAATCAGCTGTGGTAGTGCCCGGGGCAAAAACAGAAACGTGCACCCCTTTGAAATCCCCAGGACCAGGACTGAGAACCACTGCTCTTCATTGGGACCTCTTCACATGTCGACAGGCTATTCACAGCTCTTCTGTATCTGAGGACAGAAAACCTCACCAGAAACAGACTTCATTATAGTCCTATTAGTCAGCACTGAATATTGTGCTACTATTATGTCTGTCCGTGTCTCCTTCTAGGGACTGGAAGTACACAACAGTACCTGTCCTGTCCAGAATAGCCTACTCTCACCCTTGTTTGACAGCTGCTTTCACCCTCCTCCATTGGCTGTTTGCTAGCTACCTACAAACGCATTTGGAGTTTGTTTTTCTTTTTAAAACATCAAGATAGATAGCTAATATGAGGTTAGGTATCAGGTGATATTTAAGTGAACTTAGCTTGCTATC
This sequence comes from Brachymystax lenok tsinlingensis, assembly GCA_030435695.1. NCBI lineage: Eukaryota > Metazoa > Chordata > Actinopteri > Salmoniformes > Salmonidae > Brachymystax > Brachymystax lenok. The sequence continues at coordinate 50,719,206 of CM059814.1, forward strand.
TATACAGTATGCAAAGTTGGCTAGCTAGAGCTACGTTAGCAGGTCATTAGAGTTAGTCTGCACTGTGGCTAGTTAGCAGGTCATTAGAGTTAGCCTGCACTGTGGCTAGTTAGCAGGTCATTAGAGTTAGCCTGCACTGTGGCTAGTTAGCAGGTCATTAGAGTTAGCCTGCACTGTGGCTAGTTAGCAGGTCATTAGAGTTAGCCTACTGTGGCTAGTTAGCAGGTCATTAGAGTTAGCCTGCACTGTGGCTAGTTAGCAGGTCATTAGAGTTAGCCTGCATAGCAGGTCATTAGAGTTAGCCTGCACTGTGGCTAGTTAGCAGGTCATTAGGAGTTAGCCTGCACTGTGGCTAGTTAGCAGGTCATTAGAGTTAGCCTGCACTGTGGCTAGTTAGCAGGTCATTAGAGTTAGCCTGCACTGTGGCTAGTTAGCAGGTCATTAGAGTTAGCCTGCACTGTGGCTAGTTAGCAGGTCATTAGAGTTAGCCTGCACTGTGGCTAGTTAGCAGGTCATTAGAGTTAGCCTGCACTGTAGCTAGTTAGCAGGTCATTAGAGTTAGCCTGCACTGTGGCTAGTTAGCAGGTCATTAGAGTTAGCCTGCACTGTGGCTAGTTAGCAGGTCATTAGAGTTAGCCTGCACTGTGGCTAGTTAGCAGGTCATTAGAGTTAGCCTGCACTGTGGCTAGTTAGCAGGTCATTAGAGTTAGCCTGCACTGTGGCTAGTTAGCAGGTCATTAGGAGTTAGCCTGCACTGTAGCTAGTTAGCAGGTCATTAGAGTTAGCCTGCACTGTAGCTAGTTAGCAGGTCATTAGAGTTAGCCTGCACTGTGGCTAGTTAGCAGGTCATTAGAGTTAGCCTGCACTGTAGCTAGTTAGCAGGTCATTAGGAGTTAGCCTGCACTGTGGCTAGTTAGCAGGTCATTAGAGTTAGCCTGCACTGTGGCTAGTTAGCAGGTCATTAGAGTTAGCCTGCACTGTGGCTAGTTAGCAGGTCATTAGAGTTAGTCTGCACTGTGGCTAGTTAGCAGGTCATTAGAGTTAGCCTGCACTGCAGCTAGTTAGCAGGTCATTAGAGTTAGTCTGCACTGTGGCTAGTTAGCAGGTCATTGGAGTTAGCCTGCACTGTGGCTAGTTAGCAGGTCATTAGAGTTAGCCTGCACTGTGGCTAGTTAGCAGGTCATTAGAGTTAGTCTGCACTGTGGCTAGTTAGCAGGTCATTGGAGTTAGCCTGCACTGTGGCTAGTTAGCAGGTCATTAGAGTTAGCCTGCACTGTGGCTAGTTAGCAGGTCATTAGAGTTAGCCTGCACTGTGGCTAGTTAGCAGGTCATTAGAGTTAGCCTGCACTGTGGCTAGTTAGCAGGTCATTAGAGTTAGCCTGCACTGTGGCTAGTTAGCAGGTCATTAGAGTTAGCCTGCACTGTGGCTAGTTAGCAGGTCATTAGAGTTAGCCTGCACTGTGGCTAGTTAGCAGGTCATTAGAGTTAGCCTGCACTGTGGCTAGTTAGCAGGTCATTAGAGTTAGCCTGCACTGTAGCTAGTTAGCAGGTCATTAGAGTTAGCCTGCACTGTGGCTAGTTAGCAGGTCATTAGAGTTAGCCTGCACTGTGGCTAGTTAGCAGGTCATTAGAGTTAGCCTGCACTGTGGCTAGTTAGCAGGTCATTAGAGTTAGCCTGCACTGTAGCTAGTTAGCAGGTCATTAGAGTTAGCCTGCACTGTGGCTAGTTAGCAGGTCATTAGAGTTAGCCTGCACTGTGGCTAGTTAGCAGGTCATTAGAGTTAGCCTGCACTGTAGCTAGTTAGCAGGTCATTAGAGTTAGCCTGCACTGTGGCTAGTTAGCAGGTCATTAGAGTTAGCCTGCACTGCGGCTAGTTAGCAGGTCATTAGAGTTAGCCTGCACTGTGTCTAGTTAGCAGGTCATTAGAGTTAGCCTGCACTGTGGCTAGTTAGCAGGTCATTAGAGTTAGCCTGCACTGTGGCTAGTTAGCAGGTCATTAGAGTTAGCCTGCACTGCGGCTAGTTAGCAGGTCATTAGAGTTAGCCTGCACTGTGGCTAGTTAGCAGGTCATTAGAGTTAGCCTGCACTGTGGCTAGTTAGCAGGTCATTAGAGTTAGCCTGCACTGTGGCTAGTTAGCAGGTCATTAGAGTTTGCCTGCACTGTGGCTAGTTAGCAGGTCATTAGAGTTAGCCTGCACTGTAGCTAGTTAGCAGGTCATTAGAGTTTGCCTGCACTGTAGCTAGTTAGCAGGTCATTTGAGTTAGCCTGCACTGTGGCTAGTTAGCAGGTCATTAGAGTTAGCCTGCACTGTGGCTAGTTAGCAGGTCATTAGAGTTAGCCTGCACTGTGGCTAGTTAGCAGGTCATTAGAGTTAGCCTGCACTGTAGCTAGTTAGCAGGTCATTAGAGTTAGCCTGCACTGTGGCTAGTTAGCAGGTCATTAGAGTTAGCCTGCACTGTAGCTAGTTAGCAGGTCATTAGAGTTAGAATGCACTGTAGCTAGTTAGCAGGTCATTAGAGTTAGCCTGCACTGCAGCTAGTTAGCAGGTCATTAGAGTTAGCCTGCACTGTGGCTAGTTAGCAGGTCATTAGAGTTAGTCTGCACTGTGGCTAGTTAGCAGGTCATTAGAGTTAGCCTGCACTGCAGCTAGTTAGCAGCTCATTTAAGTTAGCCTGCACTGTGGCTAGTTAGCAGCTCATTTAAGTTATCCTGCACTGTAGCTAGTTAGCAGCTCATTTAAGTTAGCCTGCACTGTAGCTAGTTAGCAGGTCATTAGAGTTAGTCTGCACTGTGGCTAGTTAGCAGGTCATTAGAGTTAGCCTGCACTGCAGCTAGTTAGCAGGTCATTAGAGTTATAATGCACTGCAGCTAGTTAGCAGGTCATTAGAGTTAGCCTGCACTGTGGCTAGTTAGCAGGTCATTAGAGTTAGCCTGCACTGTAGCTAGTTAGCAGGTCATTAGAGTTAGCCTGCACTGTGGCTAGTTAGCAGGTCATTAGAGTTAGCCTGCACTGTAGCTAGTTAGCAGGTCATTAGAGTTAGCCTGCACTGTGGCTAGTTAGCAGGTCATTAGAGTTAGCCTGCACTGTAGCTAGTTAGCAGGTCATTAGAGTTAGCCTGCACTGTAGCTAGTTAGCAGGTCATTAGAGTTAGCCTGCACTGTGGCTAGTTAGCAGGTCATTAGAGTTAGCCTGCACTGTGGCTAGTTAGCAGGTCATTAGAGTTAGCCTGCACTGTAGCTAGTTAGCAGGTCATTAGAGTTAGCCTGCACTGTGGCTAGTTAGCAGGTCATTAGAGTTAGCCTGCACTGTGGCTAGTTAGCAGGTCATTAGAGTTAGCCTGCACTGTGGCTAGTTAGCAGGTCATTAGAGTTAGCCTGCACTGTGGCTAGTTAGCAGGTCATTAGAGTTAGCCTGCACTGTGGCTAGTTAGCAGGTCATTAGAGTTAGCCTGCACTGTGGCTAGTTAGTTAATAATACATCATGTTTTTGTTTGTTATTTTTTTACGTTTTCTAAATGTATTTCCTTAATTAAATAGGTTCTCCCAGCCATGTGGACGATTGGAGACAGGGAATCAAAGATAGTTTGTCATCAGAGCGGTTTAGAGCTTATTACTATTTACCTGTGATTAAATTCATTAAACGGAGAATGGATCTATTTATCCATTTAATAACCAGACCTTCCTACAAATTTGCTATGCTGAATTCCTGATGCACAATCCAACGTGCTGCTATATGGACCAGCACTCCCACAAGCGAAACACTCTGGGCGGCTGGTGTAGCATGTAGAAATTTACACCTACTAATGTAAGAAAACCGTGAGAAAACCCCATGTTTGCTCCCCTAGCCTTGAGAAAACCCCATGTTTGTGCCCCTAGCCTTGAGAAAACCCCATGTTTGTGCCCCTAGCCTTGAGAAAACCCCATGTTTGCTCCCCTAGTCTTGAGAAAACCCCATGTTTGTTCCCCTAGTCTTGAGAAAACCCCATGTTTGTGCCCCTAGCCTTGAGAAAACCCCATGTTTGTTCCCCTAGCCTTGAGAAAACCCCATGTTTGCTCCCCAAGTCTTGAGAAAACCCCATGTTTGCTCCCCTAGCCTTGAGAAAACCCCATGTTTGTGTCCCTAGTCTTGAGAAAACCCCATGTTTGTGTCCCTAGCCTTGAGAAAACCCCATGTTTGTGTCCCTAGCCTTGAGAAAACCCCATGTTTGCTCCCCTAGTCTTGATAAAACCCCATGTTTGTGTCCCTAGCCTTGAGAAAACCCCATGTTTGTGTCCCTAGCCTTGAGAAAACCCCATGTTTGTTCCCCTAGCCTTGAGAAAACCCCATGTTGGTGCCCCTAGTCTTGAGAAAACCCCATGTTTGTGTCCCTAGTCTTGAGAAAACCCCATGTTTGCTCCCCTAGCCTTGAGAAAACACCATGTTTGTTCCCCTAGCCTTGATAAAACCCCATGTTGGTGCCCCTAGTCTTGAGAAAACCCCATGTTTCTGTCCCTAGTCTTGAGAAAACCCCATGTTTGCTCCCCTAGTCTTGAGAAAACCCCATGTTTGTGTCCCTAGTCTTGAGAAAACCCCATGTTTGTGTCCCTAGCCTTGAGAAAACCCCATGTTTGCTCCCCTAGCCTTGAGAAAACCCCATGTTCGTGTCCCTAGCTTTGATAAAACCCCATGTTTGTGTCCCTAGCCTTGAGAAAACCCCATGTTTGTGTCCCTAGTCTTGAGAAAACCCCATGTTTGTGTCCCTAGCCTTGAGAAAACCCCATGTTTGCTCCCCTAGCCTTGAGAAAACCCCATGTTTGTGTCCCTAGTCTTGAGAAGACCCCATGTTTGTGCCCCTAGTCTTGATAAAACCCCATGTTTGTGTCCCTAGTCTTGAGAAAACCCCATGTTTGCTCCCCTAGTCTTGAGAAAACCCCATGTTTGTGTCCCTAGTCTTGAGAAAATACCATGTTTGTGCCCCTAGCCTTGAGAAAACCCCATGTTTGTGTCCCTAGTCTTGAGAAAACCCCAAGTTTGCTCCCCTAGTCTTGAGAAAACCCCATGTTTGTGTCCCTAGTCTTGAGAAAACCCCATGTTTGCTCCCCTAGTCTTGAGAAAACCCCATGTTTATGTCCCTAGCCTTGAGAAAACCCAATGTTTGCTCCCCTAGTCTTGAGAAAACCCCATGTTTGTGTCCCTAGTCTTGAGAAAACCCCATGTTTGTGTCCCTAGTCTTGAGAAAACCCCATGTTTGCTCCCCTAGCCTTGAGAAAACACCATGTTTGTTCCCCTAGCCTTGATAAAACCCCATGTTGGTGCCCCTAGTCTTGAGAAAACCCCATGTTTCTGTCCCTAGTCTTGAGAAAACCCCATGTTTGCTCCCCTAGTCTTGAGAAAACCCCATGTTTGTGTCCCTAGTCTTGAGAAAACCCCATGTTTGTGTCCCTAGCCTTGAGAAAACCCCATGTTTCCTCCCCTAGCCTTGAGAAAACCCCATGTTTGCGCCCCTAGTCTTGATAAAACCCCATGTTTGCGCCCCTAGCCTTGAGAAAACCCCATGTTTGTGTCCCTAGTCTTGAGAAAACCCCATGTTTGTGTCCCTAGTCTTGAGAAAACCCCATGTTTGTGTCCCTAGCCTTGAGAAAACCCCATGTTTGTGTCCCTAGCCTTGAGAAAACCCCATGTTTGCGCCCCTAGCCTTGAGAAAACCCCATGTTTGTGCCCCTAGTCTTGAGAAAACCCCATGTTTGTTCCCCTAGCCTTGAGAAAACCCCATGTTTGTGTCCCTAGTCTTGAGAAAACCCCATGTTTGTGTCCCTAGTCTTGAGAAAACCCCATGTTTGTGTCCCTAGCCTTGAGAAACCCCCATGTTTGTTCCCCTAGCCTTGAGAAAACCCCATGTTTGTGTCCCTAGCCTTGAGAAAACCCCATGTTTGTGTCCCTAGCCTTGAGAAAACCCCATGTTTGCGCCCCTAGCCTTGAGAAAACCCCATGTTTGTGCCCCTAGTCTTGAGAAAACCCCATGTTTGTTCCCCTAGCCTTGAGAAAACCCCATGTTTGTGTCCCTAGTCTTGAGAAAACCCCATGTTTGTGTCCCTAGTCTTGAGAAAACCCCATGTTTGTGTCCCTAGTCTTGAGAAAACCCCATGTTTGCTCCCCTAGCCTTGAGAAAACCCCATGTTTGTGTCCCTAGTCTTGAGAAAACCCCATGTTTGTGTCCCTAGCTTTGATAAAACCCCATGTTTGTGTCCCTAGCCTTGAGAAAACCCCATGTTTGTGTCCCTAGTCTTGAGAAAACCCCATGTTTGTGTCCCTAGCCTTGAGAAAACCCCATGTTTGCTCCCCTAGCCTTGAGAAAACCCCATGTTTGTGTCCCTAGTCTTGAGAAAACCCCATGTTTGTGTCCCTAGTCTTGAGAAAACCCCATGTTTGTGCCCCTAGTCTTGATAAAACCCCATGTTTGTGTCCCTAGTCTTGAGAAAACCCCATGTTTGCTCCCCTAGTCTTGAGAAAACCCCATGTTTGTGTCCCTAGTCTTGAGAAAACCCCATGTTTGTGCCCCTAGCCTTGAGAAAACCCCATGTTTGTGTCCCTAGTCTTGAGAAACCCCATGTTTGCTCCCCTAGTCTTGGAGAAAACCCCATGTTTGTGTCCCTAGTCTTGAGAAAACCCCATGTTTGCTCCTAGTCTTGAGAAAACCCCATGTTTATGTCCCTAGCCTTGAGAAAACCCCATGTTTGTGTCCCTAGTCTTGAGAAACCCCATGTTTGTGTCCCTAGCCTTGAGAAAACCCCATGTTTGTGTCCCTAGTCTTGAGAAAACCCCATGTTTGTGTCCCTAGTCTTGAGAAAACCCCATGTTTGTGTCCCTAGTCTTGAGAAACCCCATGTTTGCTCCCTAGCCTTGAGAAAACCCCATGTTTGTGTCCCTAGTCTTGAGAAAACCCCATGTTTGTGTCCCTAGTCTTGAGAAAACCCCATGTTTGTGTCCCTAGTCTTGAGAAACCCCATGTTTGCTCCCCTAGTCTTGATAAAACCCCATGTTTGTGTCCCTAGTCTTGAGAAAACCCCATGTTTGCTCCTAGTCTTGAGAAAACCCCATGTTTGTGTCCCTAGTCTTGAGAAAACCCCATGTTTGCTCCCTAGTCTTGAGAAAACCCCATGTTTGTGTCCCTAGCCTTGAGAAAACCCCATGTTTGCTCCCTAGTCTTGAGAAACCCCATGTTTGTGTCCCTAGTCTTGAGAAAACCCCATGTTTGTGTCCCTAGTCTTGAGAAAACCCCATGTTTATGTCCCTAGCCTTGAGAAAACCCCATGTTTGTGTCCCTAGTCTTGAGAAAACCCCATGTTTGTGTCCCTAGTCTTGAGAAAACCCCATGTTTGTGTCCCTAGTCTTGAGAAAACCCCATGTTTGTGTCCCTAGTCTTGAGAAAACCCCATGTTTGTGTCCCTAGTCTTGAGAAAACCCCATGTTTGTGTCCCTAGTCTTGAGAAACCCCATGTTTGTGTCCCTAGTCTTGAGAAAACCCCATGTTTGTGTCCCTAGTCTTGAGCTCCCTAGTCTTGAGAAACCCCATCCCTAGTCTTGAGAAAACCCCATGTTTGTGTCCCTAGTCTTGAGAAACCCCATGTTTGTGTCCCTAGTCCCCCATGTAGAAACCCCATGTTTGTGTCCCTAGTCTTGAGAAAACCCCATGTTTGTGTCCCTAGTGTTTGTGTCCCTAGTCTTGAGAAAACCCCATGTTTGTGTCTTGAGAAACCCCATGTTTGTGTCCCTAGTCTTGAGAAAACCCCATGTTTGTGTCCCTAGTCTTGAGAAAACCCCATGTTTGTGTCCCTAGTCTTGAGAAACCCCATGTTTGTGTCCCTAGTCTTGCTTGAGAAACCCCATGTTTGTGTCCCTAGTCTTGAGAAAACCCCATGTTTGTGTCCCTAGTCTTGAGAAAACCCCATGTTTGTGTCCCTAGTCTTGAGAAAACCCCATGTTTGTGTCCCTAGTCTTGAGAAAACCCCATGTTTGTGTCCCTAGCCTTGAGAAAACCCCATGTTTGTGTCCCTAGTCTTGAGAAAACCCCATGTTTGTGCCCTAGTCTTGAGAAAAACCCCATGTTTGTGCCCCTAGTCTTGAGAAAACCCCATGTTTGTGTCCCTAGTCTTGAGAAAACCCCATGTTTGTGTCCCTAGCCTTGAGAAACCCCATGTTTGTGTCCCTAGTCTTGAGAAACCCCATGTTTGTGTCCCTAGTCTTGAGAAACCCCATGTTTGTGTCCTAGTCTAGTCTTGAGAAACCCCATGTTTGTGTCCCTAGCCTTGAGAAACCCCATGTTTGTGTCCCTAGTCTTGAGAAAACCCCATGTTTGTGTCCCTTGAGAAAACCCCATGTTTGTGTCCCCTAGCTTGAGAAAACCCCATGTTTGTGTCCCTAGTCTTGAGAAAACCCCATGTTTGTGTCCCTAGTCTTGAGAAAACCCCATGTTTGCTCCCTAGTCTTGAGAAAACCCCATGTTTGTGTCCCTAGTCTTGAGAAAACCCCATGTTTGTGTCCCTAGTCTTGAGAAAACCCCATGTTTGTGTCCCTAGTCTTGAGAAAACCCCATGTTTGTGTCCCTAGTCTTGAGAAAACCCCATGTTTGTGTCCCTAGTCTTGAGAAAACCCCATGTTTGTGTCCCTAGTCTTGAGAAAACCCCATGTTTGTGTCCCTAGTCTTGAGAAACCCCATGTTTGTGTCCCTAGTCTTGAGAAAACCCCATGTTTGTGTCCCTAGTCTTGAGAAACCCCATGTTTGTGTCCCTAGCCTTGAGAAAACCCCATGTTTGTGTCCCTAGTCTTGAGAAAACCCCATGTTTGTGTCCCTAGTCTTGAGAAACCCCATGTTTGTGTCCCTAGTCTTGAGAAACCCCATGTTTGTGTCCCTAGTCTTGAGAAAACCCATGTTTGCTCCCTAGCCTTGAGAAACCCCATGTTTGTGTCCCTAGTCTTGAGAAACCCCATGTTTGTGTCCCTAGTCTTGAGAAACCCCATGTTTGTGTCCCTAGTCTTGAGAAACCCCATGTTTGTGTCCCTAGTCTTGAGAAAACCCCATGTTTGTGTCCCTAGTCTTGAGAAAACCCCATGTTTGTGTCCCTAGTCTTGATAAAACCCCATGTTTGTGTCCCTAGTCTTGAGAAAACCCCATGTTTGTGTCCCTAGTCTTGAGAAAACCCCATGTTTGTGTCCCTAGTCTTGAGAAAACCCCATGTTTGCTCCCTAGCCTTGAGAAAACCCCATGTTTGTGTCCCTAGTCTTGAGAAACCCCATGTTTGTGTCCCTAGTCTTGAGAAAACCCCATGTTTGTGCCCTAGTCTTGAGAAAACCCCATGTTTGTGTCCCTAGTCTTGAGAAACCCCATGTTTGTGTCCCTAGTCTTGAGAAAACCCCATGTTTGTGTCCCTAGTCTTGAGAAACCCCATGTTTGTGTCCCTAGCCTTGAGAAAACCCCATGTTTGTGTCCCTAGTCTTGAGAAAACCCCATGTTTGCTCCCCTAGTCTTGAGAAAACCCCATGTTTGTGTCCCTAGTCTTGAGAAAACCCCATGTTTGCTCCCCTAGTCTTGAGAAAACCCCATGTTTATGTCCCTAGCCTTGAGAAAACCCCATGTTTGTGTCCCTAGTCTTGAGAAAACCCCATGTTTGTGTCCCTAGTCTTGAGAAAACCCCATGTTTGTGTCCCTAGTCTTGAGAAAACCCCATGTTTGTGTCCCTAGTCTTGAGAAAACCCCATGTTTGTGTCCCTAGTCTTGAGAAAACCCCATGTTTGCTCCCCTAGCCTTGAGAAAACCCCATGTTTGTGTCCCTAGTCTTGAGAAAACCCCATGTTTGTGCCCCTAGTCTTGATAAAACCCCATGTTTGTGTCCCTAGTCTTGAGAAAACCCCATGTTTGCTCCCCTAGTCTTGATAAAACCCCATGTTTGTGTCCCTAGTCTTGAGAAAACCCCATGTTTGCTCCCCTAGTCTTGAGAAAACCCCATGTTTGTGTCCCTAGTCTTGAGAAAACCCCATGTTTGCTCCCCTAGTCTTGAGAAAACCCCATGTTTATGTCCCTAGCCTTGAGAAACCCCATGTTTGCTCCCTAGTCTTGAGAAACCCCATGTTTGTGTCCCTAGTCTTGAGAAAACCCCATGTTTGTGTCCCTAGTCTTGAGAAAACCCCATGTTTGCGCCCCTAGTCTTGAGAAAACCCCATGTTTGTGTCCCTAGCCTTGAGAAAACCCCATGTTTGTGTCCCTAGTCTTGAGAAAACCCCATGTTTGTGTCCCTAGTCTTGAGAAAACCCCATGTTTGTGTCCCTAGTCTTGAGAAAACCCCATGTTTGTGTCCCTAGCCTTGAGAAAACCCCATGTTTGCTCCCCTAGCCTTGAGAAAACCCCATGTTTGTGTCCCTAGTCTTGAGAAAACCCCATGTTTGTGTCCCTAGCTTTGATAAAACCCCATGTTTGTGTCCCTAGCCTTGAGAAAACCCCATGTTTGTGTCCCTAGTCTTGAGAAAACCCCATGTTTGTGTCCCTAGCCTTGAGAAAACCCCATGTTTGCTCCCTAGCCTTGAGAAAACCCCATGTTTGTGTCCCTAGTCTTGAGAAAACCCCATGTTTGTGTCCCTAGTCTTGAGAAACCCCATGTTTGTGCCCCTAGTCTTGATAAAACCCCATGTTTGTGTCCCTAGTCTTGAGAAAACCCCATGTTTGCTCCCCTAGTCTTGAGAAAACCCCATGTTTGTGTCCCTAGTCTTGAGAAAACCCCATGTTTGTGCCCCTAGCCTTGAGAAAACCCCATGTTTGTGTCCCTAGTCTTGAGAAAACCCCATGTTTGCTCCCCTAGTCTTGAGAAAACCCCATGTTTGTGTCCCTAGTCTTGAGAAAACCCCATGTTTGCTCCCCTAGTCTTGAGAAAACCCCATGTTTATGTCCCTAGCCTTGAGAAAACCCCATGTTTGTGTCCCTAGTCTTGAGAAAACCCCATGTTTGTGTCCCTAGCCTTGAGAAAACCCCATGTTTGTGTCCCTAGTCTTGAGAAAACCCCATGTTTGTGTCCCTAGTCTTGAGAAAACCCCATGTTTGTGTCCCTAGTCTTGAGAAAACCCCATGTTTGCTCCCCTAGCCTTGAGAAAACCCCATGTTTGTGTCCCTAGTCTTGAGAAAACCCCATGTTTGTGCCCCTAGTCTTGATAAAACCCCATGTTTGTGTCCCTAGTCTTGAGAAAACCCCATGTTTGCTCCCCTAGTCTTGATAAAACCCCATGTTTGTGTCCCTAGTCTTGAGAAAACCCCATGTTTGCTCCCCTGGTCTTGAGAAAACCCCATGTTTGTGTCCCTAGTCTTGAGAAAACCCCATGTTTGCTCCCCTAGTCTTGAGAAAACCCCATGTTTATGTCCCTAGCCTTGAGAAAACCCCATGTTTGCTCCCCTAGTCTTGAGAAAACCCCATGTTTGTGTCCCTAGTCTTGAGAAAACCCCATGTTTGTGTCCCTAGTCTTGAGAAAACCCCATGTTTGCGCCCCTAGTCTTGAGAAAACCCCATGTTTGTGTCCCTAGCCTTGAGAAAACCCCATGTTTGTGTCCCTAGTCTTGAGAAAACCCCATGTTTGTGTCCCTAGTCTTGAGAAAACCCCATGTTTGTGTCCCTAGTCTTGAGAAAACCCCATGTTTGTGTCCCTAGTCTTGAGAAAACCCCATGTTTGCTCCCCTAGCCTTAAGAAAACCCCATGTTTGTGTCCCTAGTCTTGAGAAAACCCCATGTTTGTTCCCCTAGTCTTGAGAAAACCCCATGTTTGTGTCCCTAGTCTTGAGAAAACCCCATGTTTGTGTCCCTAGTCTTGAGAAAACCCCATGTTTGTGCCCCTAGTCTTGAGAAAACCCCATGGTTGTGTCCCTAGCCTTGAGAAAACCCCATGTTTGTGTCCCTAGTCTTGAGAAAACCCCATGTTTGTGCCCCTAGTCTTGAGAAAACCCCATGTTTGTGCCCCTAGTCTTGAGAAAACCCCATGTTTGCTCCCCTAGTCTTGAGAAAACCCCATGTTTGTGTCCCTAGCCTTGATAAAACCCCATGTTTGTGTCCCTAGTCTTGAGAAAACCCCATGTTTGTGTCCCTTTTCTTGAGAAAACCCCATGTTTGTGTCCCTAGTCTTGAGAAAACCCCATGTTTGTGTCCCTAGTCTTGAGAAAACCCCATGTTTGTGCCCCTAGTCTTGAGAAAACCCCATGTTTGTGTCCCTAGTCTTGAGAAAACCCCATGTTTGCTCCCCTAGTCTTGAGAAAACCCCATGTTTGTGTCCCTAGTCTGGAGAAAACCCCATGTTTCTGTCCCTAGTCTTGAGAAACCCCATGTTTGCTCCCCTAGTCTTGAGAAAACCCCATGTTTGTGTCCCTAGTCTTGAGAAAACCCCATGTTTGCTCCCCTAGTCTTGAGAAAACCCCATGTTTGTGTCCCTAGTCTTGAGAAAACCCCATGTTTGCTCCCCTAGTCTTGAGAAAACCCCATGTTTATGTCCCTAGCCTTGAGAAAACCCCATGTTTGCTCCCCTAGTCTTGAGAAAACCCCATGTTAGTGTCCCTAGTCTTGAGAAAACCCCATGTTTGTGTCCCTAGTCTTGAGAAAACCCCATGTTTGCGCCCCTAGTCTTGAGAAAACCCCATGTTTGTGCTCCTAGTCTTGAGAAAACCCCATGTTTGCTCCCCTAGCCTTGAGAAAACCCCATGTTTGTGTCCCTAGTCTTGAGAAAACCCCATGTTTGTGCCCCTAGTCTTGAGAAAACCCCATGTTTGTGTCCCTAGTCTTGAGAAAACCCCATGTTTGTGTCCCTAGTCTTGAGAAAACCCCATGTTTGCTCCCCTAGCCTTGAGAAAACCCCATGTTTGTGTCCCTAGTCTTGAGAAAACCCCATGTTTGTGTCCCTAGTCTTGAGAAAACCCCATGTTTGTGTCCCTAGCCTTGAGAAAACCCCATGTTTGTGTCCCTAGTCTTGAGAAAACCCCATGTTTGTGTCCCTAGCCTTGAGAAAACCCCATGTTTGCTCCCCTAGCCTTGAGAAAACCCCATGTTTGTGTCCCTAGTCTTGAGAAAACCCCATGTTTGCTCCCCTAGTCTTGAGAAAACCCCATGTTTGTGTCCCTAGCCTTGATAAAACCCCATGTTTGTGTCCCTAGCCTTGAGAAAACCCCATGTTTGTGTCCCTAGTCTTGAGAAAACCCCATGTTTGTGCCCCTAGTCTTGAGAAAACCCCATGTTTGTGCCCCTAGCCTTGAGAAAACCCCATGTTTGCTCCCCTAGTCTTGAGAAAACCCCATGTTTGTGTCCCTAGCCTTGATAAAACCCCATGTTTGTGTCCCTAGTCTTGAGAAAACCCCATGTTTGTGTCCCTTTTCTTGAGAAAACCCCATGTTTGTGTCCCTAGTCTTGAGAAAACCCCATGTTTGTGTCCCTAGTCTTGAGAAAACCCCATGTTTGTGCCCCTAGTCTTGAGAAAACCCCATGTTTGTGTCCCTAGTCTTGAGAAAACCCCATGTTTGCTCCCCTAGTCTTGAGAAAACCCCATGTTTGTGTCCCTAGTCTGGAGAAAACCCCATGTTTCTGTCCCTAGTCTTGAGAAAACCCCATGTTTGTGTCCCTAGCCTTGAGAAAACCCCATGTTTGTGTCCCTAGTCTTGAGAAAACCCCATGTTTGTGTCCCTAGTCTGGAGAAAACCCCATGTTTCTGTCCCTAGTCTTGAGAAAACCCCATGTTTGCTCCCCTAGTCTTGAGAAAACCCCATGTTTGTGTCCCTAGTCTTGAGAAAACCCCATGTTTGTGCCCCTAGTCTTGAGAAAAACCCATGTTTGTGTCCCTAGCCTTGAGAAAACCCCATGTTTGCTCCCCTAGTCTTGAGAAAACCCCATGTTTGCTCCCCTAGCCTTGAGAAAACCCCATGTTTGTGTCCCTAGTCTTGAGAAAACCCCATGTTTGCTCCCCTAGCCTTGAGAAAACCCCATGTTTGTGTCCCTAGCCTTGATAAAACCCCATGTTTGTGTCCCTAGTCTTGAGAAAACCCCATGTTTGTGCCCCTAGTCTTGAGAAAACCCCATGTTTGTGTCCCTAGTCTTGAGAAAACCCCATGTTTGCTCCCCTAGTCTTGAGAAAACCCCATGTTTGTGTCCCTAGTCTGGAGAAAACCCCATGTTTCTTTCCCTAGTCTTGAGAAAACCCCATGTTTGTGTCCCTAGCCTTGAGAAAACCCCATGTTTGTGTCCCTAGTCTGGAGAAAACCCCATGTTTGTGTCCCTAGTCTTGAGAAAACCCCATGTTTGCTCCCCTAGCCTTAAGAAAACCCCATGTTTGTGTCCCTAGTCTTGAGAAAACCCCATGTTTGTTCCCCTAGTCTTGAGAAAACCCCATGTTTGTGTCCCTAGTCTTGAGAAAACCCCATGTTTGTGTCCCTAGTCTTGAGAAAACCCCATGTTTGTGCCCCTAGTCTTGAGAAAACCCCATGGTTGTGTCCCTAGCCTTGAGAAAACCCCATGTTTGTGTCCCTAGTCTTGAGAAAACCCCATGTTTGTGCCCCTAGTCTTGAGAAAACCCCATGTTTGTGCCCCTAGCCTTGAGAAAACCCCATGTTTGCTCCCTAGTCTTGAGAAAACCCCATGTTTGTGTCCCTAGCCTTGATAAAACCCCATGTTTGTGTCCCTAGTCTTGAGAAAACCCCATGTTTGTGTCCCTTTTCTTGAGAAAACCCCATGTTTGTGTCCCTAGTCTTGAGAAAACCCCATGTTTGTGTCCCTAGTCTTGAGAAAACCCCATGTTTGTGTCCCTAGTCTTGAGAAAACCCCATGTTTGTGTCCCTAGTCTTGAGAAAACCCCATGTTTGCTCCCCTAGTCTTGAGAAAACCCCATGTTTGTGTCCCTAGTCTGGAGAAAACCCCATGTTTCTGTCCCTAGTCTTGAGAAAACCCCATGTTTGCTCCCCTAGTCTTGAGAAAACCCCATGTTTGTGTCCCTAGTCTTGAGAAAACCCCATGTTTGCTCCCCTAGTCTTGAGAAAACCCCATGTTTGTGTCCCTAGTCTTGAGAAACCCCATGTTTGCTCCCTAGTCTTGAGAAAACCCCATGTTTATGTCCCTAGCCTTGAGAAAACCCCATGTTTGCTCCCCTAGTCTTGAGAAAACCCCATGTTAGTGTCCCTAGTCTTGAGAAAACCCCATGTTTGTGTCCCTAGTCTTGAGAAAACCCCATGTTTGCGCCCCTAGTCTTGAGAAAACCCCATGTTTGTGCTCCTAGTCTTGAGAAAACCCCATGTTTGCTCCCCCATGTTTGCTCCCTAGCCTTGAGAAAACCCCATGTTTGTTCCCCTAGCCTTGAGAAAACCCCATGTTTGTGCCCCTAGTCTTGAGAAACCCCATGTTTGTGTCCCTAGTCTTGAGAAACCCCATGTTTGTGTCCCTAGTCTTGAGAAAACCCCATGTTTGCTCCCCTAGCCTTGAGAAAACCCCATGTTTGTGTCCCTAGTCTTGAGAAAACCCCATGTTTGTGTCCCTAGTCTTGAGAAAACCCCATGTTTGTGCCCCTAGTCTTGAGAAAACCCCATGTTTGTGTCCCTAGTCTTGAGAAAACCCCATGTTTGTGTCCCTAGTCTTGAGAAAACCCCATGTTTGCTCCCTAGCCTTGAGAAAACCCCATGTTTGTGTCCCTAGTCTTGAGAAAACCCCATGTTTGTGTCCCTAGTCTTGAAAACCCCATGTTTGTGCCCCTAGTCTTGAGAAAACCCCATGTTTGTGTCCCTAGTCTTGAGAAAACCCCATGTTTGTGTCCCTAGTCTTGAGAAAACCCCATGTTTGTGTCCCTAGCCTTGAGAAAACCCCATGTTTGTGTCCCTAGTCTTGAGAAAACCCCATGTTTGTGCCCCTAGTCTTGAGAAAACCCCATGTTTGTGCCCCTAGTCTTGAGAAAACCCCATGTTTGTGCCCCTAGCCTTGAGAAAACCCCATGTTTGCTCCCCTAGTCTTGAGAAAACCCCATGTTTGTGTCCCTAGCCTTGATAAAACCCCATGTTTGTGTCCCTAGTCTTGAGAAACCCCATGTTTGTGTCCCTAGTCTTGAGAAAACCCCATGTTTGTGTCCCTTTTCTTGAGAAACCCCATGTTTGTGTCCCTAGTCTTGAGAAAACCCCATGTTTGTGTCCCTAGTCTTGAGAAAACCCCATGTTTGTGCCCCTAGTCTTGAGAAACCCCATGTTTGTGCCCCTAGTCTTGAGAAAACCCCATGTTTGTGTCCCTAGCCTTGAGAAAACCCCATGTTTGCTCCCTAGTCTTGAGAAAACCCCATGTTTGTGTCCCTAGCCTTGATAAAACCCCATGTTTGTGTCCCTAGTCTTGAGAAACCCCATGTTTGTGTCCCTTTCTTGAGAAAACCCCATGTTTGTGCCCCTAGTCTTGAGAAACCCCATGTTTGTGTCCCTAGTCTTGAGAAAACCCCATGTTTGCTCCCCTAGTCTTGAGAAAACCCCATGTTTGTGTCCCTAGACTGGAGAAAACCCCATGTTTCTGTCCCTAGTCTTGAGAAAACCCCATGTTTGTGTCCCTAGCCTTGAGAAAACCCCATGTTTGTGTCCCTAGTCTTGAGAAAACCCCATGTTTGTGTCCCTAGTCTGGAGAAAACCCCATGTTTCTGTCCCTAGTCTTGAGAAAACCCCATGTTTGCTCCCCTAGTCTTGAGAAAACCCCATGTTTGTGTCCCTAGTCTTGAGAAAACCCCATGTTTGTGCCCCTAGTCTTGAGAAAAACCCATGTTTGTGTCCCTAGCCTTGAGAAAACCCCATGTTTGCTCCCCTAGTCTTGAGAAAACCCCATGTTTGCTCCCCTAGCCTTGAGAAAACCCCATGTTTGTGTCCCTAGTCTTGAGAAAACCCCATGTTTGCTCCCTAGCCTTGAGAAAACCCCATGTTTGTGTCCCTAGCCTTGATAAAACCCCATGTTTGTGTCCCTAGTCTTGAGAAAACCCCATGTTTGTGCCCCTAGTCTTGAGAAAACCCCATGTTTGTGTCCCTAGTCTTGAGAAAACCCCATGTTTGTGTCCCTAGTCTTGAGAAAACCCCATGTTTGCTCCCCTAGTCTTGAGAAAACCCCATGTTTGTGTCCCTAGTCTGGAGAAAACCCCATGTTCTTTCCCTAGTCTTGAGAAAACCCCATGTTTGTGTCCCTAGCCTTGAGAAAACCCCATGTTTGTGTCCCTAGTCTGGAGAAAACCCCATGTTTGTGTCCCTAGTCTTGAGAAAACCCCATGTTTGCTCCCCTAGCCTTAAGAAAACCCCATGTTTGTGTCCCTAGTCTTGAGAAAACCCCATGTTTGTTCCCCTAGTCTTGAGAAAACCCCATGTTTGTGTCCCTAGTCTTGAGAAACCCCATGTTTGTGTCCCTAGTCTTGAGAAACCCATGTTTGTGCCCCTAGTCTTGAGAAAACCCATGGTTGTGTCCCTAGCCTTGAGAAAACCCCATGTTTGTGTCCCTAGTCTTGAGAAAACCCCATGTTTGTGCCCCTAGTCTTGAGAAACCCCATGTTTGTGCCCCTAGCCTTGAGAAAACCCCATGTTTGCTCCCCTAGTCTTGAGAAAACCCCATGTTTGTGTCCCTAGCCTTGATAAAACCCCATGTTTGTGTCCCTAGTCTTGAGAAAACCCCATGTTTGTGTCCCTTTCTTGAGAAAACCCCATGTTTGTGTCCCTAGTCTTGAGAAAACCCCATGTTTGTGTCCCTAGTCTTGAGAAAACCCCATGTTTGTGTCCCTAGTCTTGAGAAAACCCCATGTTTGTGTCCCTAGTCTTGAGAAAACCCCATGTTTGCTCCCCTAGTCTTGAGAAAACCCCATGTTTGTGTCCCTAGTCTGGAGAAAACCCCATGTTTCTGTCCCTAGTCTTGAGAAAACCCCATGTTTGTGTCCCTAGTCTTGAGAAAACCCCATGTTTGTGACCCTAGTCTTGAGAAAACCCCATGTTTGCTCCCTAGTCTTGAGAAAACCCCATGTTTGTGTCCCTAGTCTTGAGAAACCCCATGTTTGCTCCCTAGTCTTGAGAAAACCCCATGTTTATGTCCCTAGCCTTGAGAAAACCCCATGTTTGCTCCCCTAGTCTTGAGAAAACCCCATGTTAGTGTCCCTAGTCTTGAGAAAACCCCATGTTTGTGTCCCTAGTCTTGAGAAAACCCCATGTTTGCGCCCCTAGTCTTGAGAAAACCCCATGTTTGTGCTCCTAGTCTTGAGAAAACCCCATGTTTGCTCCCCTAGCCTTGAGAAAACCCCATGTTTGTTCCCCTAGCCTTGAGAAAACCCCATGTTTGTGCCCCTAGTCTTGAGAAAACCCCATGTTTGTGTCCCTAGTCTTGAGAAAACCCCATGTTTGTGTCCCTAGTCTTGAGAAAACCCCATGTTTGCTCCCCTAGCCTTGAGAAAACCCCATGTTTGTGTCCCTAGTCTTGAGAAAACCCCATGTTTGTGTCCCTAGCCTTGAGAAAACCCCATGTTTGTGCCCCTAGTCTTGAGAAAACCCCATGTTTGTGTCCCTAGTCTTGAGAAAACCCCATGTTTGTGTCCCTAGTCTTGAGAAAACCCCATGTTTGTGTCCCTAGCCTTGAGAAAACCCCATGTTTGTGTCCCTAGTCTTGAGAAAACCCCATGTTTGTGCCCCTAGTCTTGAGAAAACCCCATGTTTGTGTCCCTAGCCTTGAGAAACCCCATGTTTGCTCCCCTAGTCTTGAGAAAGCCCCATGTTTGTGTCCCTAGCCTTGATAAAACCCCATGTTTGTGTCCCTAGTCTTGAGAAAACCCCATGTTTGTGTCCCTTTTCTTGAGAAAACCCCATGTTTGTGTCCCTAGTCTTGAGAAAACCCCATGTTTGTGTCCCTAGTCTTGAGAAAACCCCATGTTTGTGCCCCTAGTCTTGAGAAAACCCCATGTTTGTGTCCCTAGTCTTGAGAAAACCCCATGTTTGCTCCCCTAGTCTTGAGAAAACCCCATGTTTGTGTCCCTAGTCTGGAGAAAACCCCATGTTTCTGTCCCTAGTCTTGAGAAAACCCCATGTTTGTGTCCCTAGCCTTGAGAAAACCCCATGTTTGTGTCCCTAGTCTTGAGAAAACCCCATGTTTGTGTCCCTAGTCTGGAGAAAACCCCATGTTTCTGTCCCTAGTCTTGAGAAAACCCCATGTTTGCTCCCTAGTCTTGAGAAAACCCCATGTTTGTGTCCCTAGTCTTGAGAAAACCCCATGTTTGTGCCCCTAGTCTTGAGAAACCCCATGTTTGTGTCCCTAGCCTTGAGAAACCCCATGTTTGCTCCCTAGTCTTGAGAAAACCCCATGTTTGCTCCCCTAGCCTTGAGAAAACCCCATGTTTGTGTCCCTAGTCTTGAGAAAACCCCATGTTTGCTCCCCTAGCCTTGAGAAAACCCCATGTTTGTGTCCCTAGCCTTGATAAAACCCCATGTTTGTGTCCCTAGTCTTGAGAAACCCCATGTTTGTGCCCCTAGTCTTGAGAAAACCCCATGTTTGTGTCCCTAGTCTTGAGAAAACCCCATGTTTGTGTCCCTAGTCTTGAGAAAACCCCATGTTTGCTCCCCTAGTCTTGAGAAAACCCCATGTTTGTGTCCCTAGTCTGGAGAAAACCCCATGTTTCTTTCCCTAGTCTTGAGAAAACCCCATGTTTGTGTCCCTAGCCTTGAGAAAACCCCATGTTTGTGTCCCTAGTCTGGAGAAAACCCCATGTTTGTGTCCCTAGTCTGGAGAAAACCCCATGTTTGTGTCCCTAGTCTTGAGAAAACCCCATGTTTGTGTCTCTAGTCTTGAGAAAACCCCATGTTTGTGTCCCTAGTCTTGATAAAACCCCATGTTTGTGTCCCTAGTCTTGAGAAAACCCCATGTTTGTGTCCCTAGTCTTGAGAAAACCCCATGTTTGTGTCCCTAGCCTTGAGAAAACCCCATGTTTGTGTCCCTAGCCTTGAGAAACCCCATGTTTGTGTCCCTAGTCTTGAGAAACCCCATCTTTGTGTCCCTAGTCTTGAGAAACCCCATGTTTGTGTCCCTAGTCTTGAGAAAACCCCATGTTTGTGTCCCTAGCCTTGAGAAAACCCCATGTTTGTGTCCCTAGTCTTGAGAAAACCCCATGTTTGTGTCCCTAGTCTTGAGAAAACCCCATGTTTGCTCCCCTAGCCTTGAGAAAACCCCATGTTTGTGTCCCTAGCCTTGATAAAACCCCATGTTTGTGTCCCTAGTCTTGAGAAAACCCCATGTTTGTGCCCCTAGTCTTGAGAAAAACCCCATGTTTGTGTCCCTAGTCTTGAGAAAACCCCATGTTTGTGTCCCTAGTCTTGAGAAAACCCCATGTTTGCTCCCTAGTCTTGAGAAAACCCCATGTTTGTGTCCCTAGTCTGGAGAAAACCCCATGTTTCTTTCCCTAGTCTTGAGAAACCCCATGTTTGTGTCCCTAGCCTTGAGAAAACCCCATGTTTGTGTCCCTAGTCTGGAGAAAACCCCATGTTTGTGTCCCTAGTCTGGAGAAAACCCCATGTTTGTGTCCCTAGTCTTGAGAAACCCCATGTTTGTGTCCCTAGCCTTGAGAAAACCCCATGTTTGTGTCCCTAGCCTTGAGAAAACCCCATGTTTGTGTCCCTAGTCTTGAGAAAACCCCATCTTTGTGTCCCTAGTCTTGAGAAACCCCATGTTTGTGTCCCTAGTCTTGAGAAACCCCATGTTTGTGTCCCTAGCCTTGAGAAAACCCCATGTTTGTGTCCCTAGTCTTGAGAAAACCCCATGTTTGTGTCCCTAGTCTTGAGAAAACCCCATGTTTGCTCCCCTAGCCTTGAGAAAACCCCATGTTTGTGTCCCTAGCCTTGATAAAACCCCATGTTTGTGTCCCTAGTCTTGAGAAAACCCCATGTTTGTGCCCCTAGTCTTGAGAAAACCCCATGTTTGTGTCCCTAGTCTTGAGAAAACCCCATGTTTGTGTCCCTAGTCTTGAGAAAACCCCATGTTTGCTCCCCTAGTCTTGAGAAAACCCCATGTTTGTGTCCCTAGTCTGGAGAAAACCCCATGTTTCTTTCCCTAGTCTTGAGAAAACCCCATGTTTGTGTCCCTAGCCTTGAGAAAACCCCATGTTTGTGTCCCTAGTCTGGAGAAAACCCCATGTTTGTGTCCCTAGTCTGGAGAAAACCCCATGTTTGTGTCCCTAGTCTTGAGAAAACCCCATGTTTGTGTCCCTAGTCTTGAGAAAACCCCATGTTTGTGTCCCTAGTCTTGATAAAACCCCATGTTTGTGTCCCTAGTCTTGAGAAAACCCCATGTTTGTGTCCCTAGTCTTGAGAAAACCCCATGTTTGTGTCCCTAGCCTTGAGAAAACCCCATGTTTGTGTCCCTAGCCTTGAGAAAACCCCATGTTTGTGTCCCTAGTCTTGAGAAAACCCCATCTTTGTGTCCCTAGTCTTGAGAAAACCCCATGTTTGTGTCCCTAGTCTTGAGAAAACCCCATGTTTGTGTCCCTAGCCTTGAGAAAACCCCATGTTTGTGTCCCTAGTCTTGAGAAAACCCCATGTTTGTGTCCCTAGTCTTGATAAAACCCCATGTTTGTGTCCCTAGTCTTGAGAAAACCCCATGTTTGCTCCCCTAGTCTTGAGAAAACCCCATGTTTGTGTCCCTAGTCTTGAGAAAACCCCATGTTTGTGTCCCTAGCCTTGAGAAAACCCCATGTTTGTGTCCCTAGTCTTGAGAAAACCCCATGTTTGTGTCCCTAGATGCCATGGAGGAGGTAGACCGCCTGATTCCACTCCGTGTTTTGCCGGGTGCTGTGGCTCGGTGACTGGGCTGTGAGCGGTGTGTGTCGTCCCTGGATTTCTAGTTTCCTCCGTTGACCGAAACACAGAGGCGCTGTATCTAGTAGGGGGTCTAGGGGACAAGTTATCTTTACACCGAGCTCAAGGTGTTGCTTCATGTAGCGGAACGACATTGGGCTGTTTGACTCAAGGCGGTATCTTGTTCAGAGAGGGAGGACAGGACGATAGAGAGATTCTGCTATGAGCTGAACGGATTGAAAGAAGAAGTTAATTGTGATTTTTCTGGTTGATAACCATTTGACACTCTGCAGCGAGCCGGAGAAAGTATAAATCCCGGACGGTAGGAGGGGAGCGGCGCAGACCTGGTTTCACCGCGCGGATTGACCAGCGGTTCGGCTCGTCTACAACGGATTTATTTCTTAACAAACACTTACAAGGATGTATATACCGATGACTGCAACGTGGAGAGTACGAGTGGTGTGTTGCACTTTCTCGGTGCTGTCCCTGTCATGTGGAGGAGATCTCAAAGCGAAACCCTGCAGTGATGTTAGACAAGCATATACCGCCAAAGGGTTCAGTCTTGTCGATGTACCTCATCAAGAGATGTCAGGTAAGTCGGGAACACATGCCGCTACAATAAACTACTGTCGGCTTTCTGTCCTCCTATACGAGTTAATCGGTGGTGTCTGTTTCGTTGACTACAATAGTTGACGGTATAACTCCACGAGGTTGCGTCTATTCTAATCACCTGAATAGAAGTGCGCCTCGGGATATTTACTACGCAGAAACATTCACCCGGGAATAGATAGGATGACCTTCTGCTCTATTCCATCCAACGCATCAGAGAGAATCTTCTGACCGCACAATCTGCCAGAGCTTTGCCATCAACAGGTTGTCATGTAGGCCTGTAGGCTAACTTCAGCCAGTGTTGCACATCTGGAGGAAAAGCTGGCAGACCATTTGATGCTGTCTTTAGGGAGGGTTATGGTTAGAGGGAGATGCTGTCGTTAGGGAGGGTTATGGTTAGAGGGAGATGCTGTCGTTAGGGAGGGTTATGGTTAGAGGGAGATGCTGTCGTTAGGGAGGGTTATGGTTAGAGGGAGATGCTGTCGTTAGGGAGGGTTATGGTTAGAGGGAGATGCTGTCGTTAGGGAGGGTTATGGTTAGAGGGAGATGCTGTCGTTAGGGAGGGTTATGGTTAGAGGGAGATGCTGTCTTTAGGGAGGGTTATGGTTAGAGGGAGCTGCTGTCGTTAGGGAGGGTTATGGTTAGAGGGAGATGCTGTCTTTAGGGAGGGTTATGGTTAGAGGGAGATGGTGTCTTTAGGGAGGGTTATGGTTAGAGGGAGATGCTGTCTTTAGGGAGGGTTGTGGTTAGAGGGAGATGCTGTCTTTAGGGAGGGTTGTGGTTAGAGGGAGATGCTGTCTTTAGGGAGGGTTGTGGTTAGAGGGAGATGCTGTCTTTAGGGAGGGTTGTGGTTAGAGGGAGATGCTGTCTTTAGGGAGGGTTATGGTTAGAGGGAGATGCTGTCGTTAGGGAGGTTTATGGTTAGAGGGAGATGCTGTCGTTAGGGAGGTTTATGGTTAGAGGGAGATGCTGTCTTTAGGGAGGGTTATGGTTAGAGGGAGATGCTGTCGTTAGGGAGGTTCATGGTTAGAGGGAGATGCTGTCTTTAGGGAGGTTTATGGTTAGAGGGGGATGCTGTCTTTAGGGAGGGTTATGGTTAGAGGGAGATGCTGTCTGTAGGGAGGGTTAGGTGTGTGTTGTTGTGTTGTGGTCCAGGTGCCACTCAACAAGACCAGGTGAGGTGAGGAATGATGTCATGTTGTTTCCAATAAACCAGACTCTCAAAACACAGACAATACCCTAGCTCCCTACTGGACTTGACTTATTATGTAATACGCTGTAAATCATGACATATGTGGCATTGTACATGTGATTGGATCAGGCTCCAGTTTTACACAAACTCAGCAACAATGCCATTTGATGTAGCTATGGTAACCCTGAACTAGACAGTCCATGTCCCAGTCTGATAAGTAGGTAGTCTATTTAATCTGCTTATTGTGTTGAATCATCTGACAATGCCAACGCTCATGTTTATTCATGAGAGAAAGAAGCAAACAAACCAATAAACAATGAAAGAAGCAAAACTGTTTAAATACAGAATGTATTGTTAATGACCCATCCCCTGTCAGACAGGTACCCTACCGTACTGGTACCCTAACCTGCTGTTTAAATACAGAATGTATTGTTAATGACCCATCCCCTGTCAGACAGGTACCCTACCGTACTGGTACCCTAACCTGCTGTTTAAATACAGAATGTATTGTTAATGACCCATCCTGTCAGACAGGTACCCTACCGTACTGGTACCCTAACCTGCTGTTTAAATACAGAATGTATTGTTAATGACCCATCCTGTCAGACAGGTACCCTACCGTACTGGTACCCCTAACCTGCTGTTTAAATACAGAATGTATTGTTAATGACCCATCCCCTGTCAGACAGGTACCCGTACTGGTACCCTAACCTGCTGTTTAAATACAGAATGTATTGTTAATGACCCATCCCCTGTCAGACAGGTACCCTACCGTACTGGTACCCTAACCTGCTGTTTAAATACAGAATGTATTGTTAATGACCCATCCCCTGTCAGACAGGTACCCTACCGTACTGGTACCCTAACCTGCTGTTTAAATACAGAATGTATTGTTAATGACCCATCCCTGTCAGACAGGTACCCTACCGTACTGGTACCCTAACCTGCTGTTTAAATACAGAATGTATTGTTAATGACCCA
Source organism: Brachymystax lenok tsinlingensis (assembly GCA_030435695.1). Taxonomy (NCBI): domain Eukaryota; kingdom Metazoa; phylum Chordata; class Actinopteri; order Salmoniformes; family Salmonidae; genus Brachymystax; species Brachymystax lenok. Next base: position 50,743,793 of record CM059814.1, read on the forward strand.
TCCCCTGTCAGACAGGTACCCTACCGTACTGGTACCCTAACCTGCTGTTTAAATACAGAATGTATTGTTAATGACCCATCCCCTGTCAGACAGGTACCCTACCGTACTGGTACCCTAACCTGCTGTTTAAATACAGAATGTATTGTTAATGACCCATCCCCTGTCAGACAGGTACCCTACCGTACTGGTACCCTAACCTGCTGTTTAAATACAGAATGTATTGTTAATGACCCATCCTGTCAGACAGGTACCCTACCGTACTGGTACCCTAACCTGCTGTTTAAATACAGAATGTATTGTTAATGACCCATCCCCTGTCAGACAGGTACCCTACCGTACTGGTACCCTAACCTGCTGTTTAAATACAGAATGTATTGTTAATGACCCATCCCCTGTCAGACAGGTACCCTACCGTACTGGTACCCTAACCTGCTGTTTAAATACAGAATGTATTGTTAATGACCCATCCTGTCAGACAGGTACCCTACCGTACTGGTACCCTAACCTGCTGTTTAAATACAGAATGTATTGTTAATGACCCATCCCTGTCAGACAGGTACCCTACCGTACTGGTACCCTAACCTGCTGTTTAAATACAGAATGTATTGTTAATGACCCATCCCCTGTCAGACAGGTACCCTACCGTACTGGTACCCTAACCTGCTGTTTAAATACAGAATGTATTGTTAATGACCCATCCTGTCAGACAGGTACCCTACCGTACTGGTACCCTAACCTGCTGTTTAAATACAGAATGTATTGTTAATGACCCATCCCCTGTCAGACAGGTACCCTACCGTACTGGTACCCTAACCTGCTGTTACCCTAACCTGCTGTTACCCTAACCTGCTGTTACCCTAACCCGCTGGTACCCTAACCCGCTGGTACCCTAACCCGCTGGTACCCTAACCCGCTGGTACCCTAACCCACTGTTACCCTAACAGGCTGTTACCCTAACCCGCTGTTACCCTAACAGGCTGTTACCCTAACCCGCTGTTACCCTAACAGGCTGGTAGCCTTACCCACTGTTACCCTAACAGGCTGGTAGACTAGCCTTACTGTACAGTAGTCCATGGTATCCGATGATGTCTTCCAGGTGGAATCCGTAGTGTTCATAGCAGCACTAATATGTCCATGTCAGTGTTATTAAAACATGTAACATAGTAGGCCAGGAGGTGTCTCTTTCTACCCTGGCCAGGTTGCTGATACTTCTAATAAGGATTTCTATGTTAACTCCTCAAGGCTAGGGCTTAGTTTTAATTCGTGCTCTGCTCTTTGGCTTGGCACAGATAAGGCTTTTATTATCTGTTGTGTTGTAATCACATTTAGTTTTAAAGCAGGAAAGCAGCTTAACACGTCTGAGTGGAGAGAGGGGACTGTAGACTGTTCCACGAGGGGAGGGGAGAGGAGAGTGGAGAGAGAGAGGAGGAAAACACCAGAGATGGGTCCAGAGATGGTTTTAATTCCTCCATATAAAAACCCTCCATATGTGGAGAGAGAGAGGAGAGATGGTTTTAATTCTCCATATAAAAACATGGAGTAACGTCACATGAAGAGATGGTTTAATTCCTCCATATAAAAACACAGAGTGGAGAAGGAGAGAGAGGAACACATGAGGGGCCAGAGATGGTTTTAATTCCTCCATATAAAACACAGAGTGGAGAAGGAGAGGAGAGGAACACATGAGGGCCAGAGATGGTTTTAATTCCTCCATATAAAAACACAGAGTGAGAAGGAGAGGAGAGGAACACATGAGGGGCCAGAGATGGTTTTAATTCCTCCATATAAAAACACAGAGTGGAGAAGGAGAGGAGAGGAACACATGAGGGGCCAGAGATGGTTTTAATTCCTCCATATAAAAACACTTTGAGAGTGGAGAAGGAGAGGAGAGGAACACATGAGGGGCCAGAGATGGTTTTAATTCCTCCATATAAAAACACAGAGTGGAGAAGGAGAGGAGAGGAACACATGAGGGGCCAGAGATGGTTTTAATTCCTCCATATAAAAACACAGAGTGGAGAAGGAGAGGAGAGGAACACATGAGGGGCCAGAGATGGTTTTAATTCCTCCATATAAAAACACTTTGAAGTTGAAGCTTCATCAGCTAGCTTCTTCTCCTCTATACTGTCGGGGGGTCTTCTCCTCTATACTGTCGGGGGGTCTTCTCCTCTATTGTCGGGGTTCTTCTCCTCTATACTGTCGGGGGTTCTTCTCCTCTATTGTCAGGGGTTCTTCTCCTCTATACTGTCGGGGGTTCTTCTCCTCTATACTGTCGGGTGGTCTTCTCCTCTATACTGTCGGGTGTTCTTCTCCTCTATACTGTCGGGTGTTCTTCTCCTCTATACTGTCGGGTGTTCTTCTCCTCTATACTGTCGGGTGTTCTTCTCCTCTATACTGTCGGGTGGTCTTCTCCTCTATACTGTCGGGTGGTCTTCTCCTCTATACTGTCGGGTGGTCTTCTCCTCTATACTGTCGGGTGTTCTTCTCCTCTATACTGTCGGGTGTTCTTCTCCTCTATACTGTCGGGTGGTCTTCTCCTCTATACTGTCGGGTGGTCTTCTCCTCTATACTGTCGGGTGGTCTTCTCCTCTATACTGTCAGCGGTTCTTCTCCTCTATACTGTCGGGTGTTCTTCTCCTCTATACTGTCGGGTGTTCTTCTCCTCTATACTGTCGGGTGGTCTTCTCCTCTATACTGTCGGGTGGTCTTCTCCTCTATACTGTCGGGTGTTCTTCTCCTCTATACTGTCGGGTGTTCTTCTCCTCTATTGTCAGGGGTTCTTCTCCTCTATACTGTCGGGTGGTCTTCTCCTCTATACTGTCAGGGGTTCTTCTCCTCTATACTGTCGGGTGTTCTTCTCCTCTATACTGTCGGGTGTTCTTCTCCTCTATTGTCAGGGGTTCTTCTCCTCTATACTGTCGGGGGGTCTTCTCCTCTATTGTCAGGGGTTCTTCTCCTCTATACTGTCGGGTGTTCTTCTCCTCTAATGTCAGGGGTTCTTCTCCTCTATACTGTCGGGGGGTCTTCTCCTCTATTGTCAGGGGTTCTTCTCCTCTATACTGTCGGGTGTTCTTCTCCTCTAATGTCAGGGGTTCTTCTCCTCTATACTGTCGGGTGGTCTTCTCCTCTATTGTCAGGGGTTCTTCTCCTCTATACTGTCAGGGGTTCTTCTCCTCTATACTGTCAGGGGTTCTTCTCCTCTATACTGTCGGGTGTTCTTCTCCTCTATTGTCAGGGGTTCTTCTCCTCTATACTGTCGGGGGGTCTTCTCCTCTATTGTCAGGGGTTCTTCTCCTCTATACTGTCGGGTGTTCTTCTCCTCTAATGTCAGGGGTTCTTCTCCTCTATACTGTCGGGTGGTCTTCTCCTCTATTGTCAGGGGTTCTTCTCCTCTATACTGTCAGGGGTTCTTCTCCTCTATACTGTCGGGTGTTCTTCTCCTCTATTGTCAGGGGTTCTTCTCCTCTATACTGTCGGGGGGTCTTCTCCTCTAATGTCAGGGGTTCTTCTCCTCTATACTGTCGGGTCTTCTCCTCTATTGTCAGGGGTTCTTCTCCTCTATACTGTCGGGGGGTCTTCTCCTCTAATGTCAGGGGTTCTTCTCCTCTATACTGTCGGGGGGTCTTCTCCTCTATTGTCAGGGGTTCTTCTCCTCTATACTGTCAGGGGTTCTTCTCCTCTATACTGTCGGGGGGTCTTCTCCTCTAATGTCAGGGGTTCTTCTCCTCTATACTGTCGGGGGTTCCTCTCCTCTATTGTCAGGGGTTCTTCTCCTCTATACTGTCGGAGGTCTTCTCCTCTAATGTCAGGGTTCTTCTCCTCTATACTGTCGGGGGGTCTTCTCCTCTATTGTCAGGGGTTCTTCTCCTCTATACTGTCGGGGGGTCTTCTCCTCTAATGTCAGGGGTTCTTCTCCTCTATACTGTTGGGTGTTCTTCTCCTCTATTGTCAGGGGTTCTTCTCCTCTATACTGTCGGGGGTTCCTCTCCTCTATACTGTCGGGTGTTCTTCTCCTCTATACTGTCGGGTGTTCTTCTCCTCTATACTGTCGGGGGTTCTTCTCCTCTATACTGTCGGGTGTTCTTCTCCTCTATACTGTCGGGGGGTCTTCTCCTCTATACTGTCGGGAGTTCTTCTCCTCTATACTGTCGGGGGTTCCTCTCCTCTATACTGTTGGGTGTTCTTCTACAGGTGTTGATGCTGCTGTTAATTTTGCAGGAGGAGCAGTCTCAGGGCTGGGTAATGTTTAATAACACCTCCATAAGTTCACCAGTTCATTCATACACACTTTCCCCTCCATTTGACCTCCCTCCCCTCTACCCTGCCTCCCTGACTCCCTCCACCTTACCACCCTGCTACCCTCCCCTCTACCCTCCCTCTACCCTCCCTCCCCTCCACCTTACCACCCTGCCTCCCTCCCCTTCCCTCCCCTCTCCCCTCCCTCTCTACCCTCCCTCCCCTCTCATCTACCCTTCCCCCTTCCCCTCTCCTCCTGCAGACCTTAAATGTCATGTCTGTACAGAAAGACTTTGATCACCACTAGCTAGGTGTTCCTGGCCAGTCTGTCCTCAGCCCAAGATATTGAATGCCATGTATTAGCATGTGTTGTATTCTGACATCTAGACCTTCACAAACAGCCATGTGTGTTACTCTGCCCTTTGGGAATATGAACCAGCTGTTAGGGAACACACGCAGGCTGGGGGTTCATGGAATGGAATCGATTCTGTCTAATATAGATGTGTTTGAATCGTTGCAGTTCATGGACTGGAATTGATTCTGTCTAATATAGATGTGTTTGAATCGTTGCAGTTCATGGACTGGAATTGATTCTGTCTAATATAGATGTGTTTGAATCGTTGCAGTTCATGGACTGGAATTGATTCTGTCTAATATAGATGTGTTTGAATCATTGCAGTTCATGGAATGGGACCAGGGTTAGTCTGCGTGAACCTTTAACCAGGGTTAAAGTCAAAAAGTCAAAGTCACCATTATTAGTCAGTTGTACAACCGAATGCCTTCAACAGAAATGTGTCTTCCGCATTTAACCCAACCCCTCTGAATCAGAGAGGCGCAGGTGGCTGCCTTAATCGACATCCACGTCTTCGGCGCCCGGGGAACAGTGGGTTAACTGCCTTGTCCAGAGGCCAGAACGACAGATTTTTTCCTTGTCAGCTCGGGGATTCGAACTTGCAACCCTCCGGTTACAAGTCCAACGCTCTAACCACTAGGCTACCTGCCGCCCATGTGACCTTTAACCAGGGTTAGTCTGCGTGAACATTTAACCAGGGTTAGTCTGTGACCTTTAACCAGGGTTAGTCTGTGACCTTTAACCAGGGTTAGTCTGTGACCTTTAACCAGGGTTAGTCTGCGTGAACCTTTAACCAGGGTTAGTCTGCGTGAACCTTTAACCAGGGTTAGTCTCGTGAACCTTTAACCAGGGTTAGTCTGCGTGAACCTTTAACCAGGGTTAGTCTGCGTGAACCTTTAACCAGGGTTAGTCTGCGTGAACATTTAACCAGGGTTAGTCTGTGACCTTTAACCAGGGTTAGTCTGTGACCTTTAACCAGGGTTAGTCTGTGACCTTTAACCAGGGTTAGTCTGCGTGAACCTTTAACCAGGGTTAGTCTGTGACCTTTAACCAGGGTTAGTCTGCGTGAACCTTTAACCAGGGTTAGTCTGCGTGAACCTTTAACCAGGGTTAGTCTGCGTGAACCTTTAACCAGGGTTAGTCTGCGTGAACCTTTAACCAGGGTTAGTCTGCGTGAACCTTTAACCAGGGTTAGTCTGTGTGAACCTTTAACCAGGGTTAGTCTGCGTGAACCTTTAACCAGGGTTAGTCTGTGACCTTTAACCAGGGTTAGTCTGTTGCCCCCCGTCAGGTCCTAATGGCCTGGTACTCAGGGAGATTTTGAGATTCTTCAAATAGCCACCCTTTACCTTGATGACATCTTTGCACACTCTTGGCATTCTCTCAACCAGCTTCATGAGGAATGCTTTTCCAACAGTCTTGAAGGAGTTCCCACATATGCTGAGCACTTGTTGGCTGATTTTTCTTCACTCTGCGGTCCAACTCATCCAAAACCATCTCAATTGGGTTGAGGTCGGGTGATTGTGGAGGCCAGGTCATCTGATGCAGCACTCCATCACTCTCCCTCTTGGTCAAATAGCCCTTACACAGCCTGGAGGTGTGTTGGGTCATTGTCCTGTTGAAAAACAAATGCTAGTCCCACTAAGCCCAAACCAGATGGGATGGCGTATCGCTGCAGAATGCTGTGGTAGTCATGCTGGTTAAGTGTGCCTTGAATTGTGAAGCACCATCACACCCCCTCCTCCGCCTCACGGTGGGAACCATGGAGATCACCCGTTCACCTACTCTGCGTTTCACAAAGACACCACAGTTGGAACAAGAGTGTTCAAAGCTGTCATCAAGGCAAAGGGTGGCTACTTTGAAGAATCTCAAATATAAAATATATTTCGATTTGTTTAACACTTTCTGGGTTACTACATAATTCCATATGTGTTATTTCATCGTTTTATGTCTTTACTATTATTCTACAATGTAGAAACTAGTAAAAAATAAAGAAAAACCCTGGAATGAGTAGGTGTTGTAAAACTTTGGACTGTTACTGTATGTGAAGAATGTATTTCTGATTTTAAATATTTGTTTTATACAGTTTTATACATTTGCAAAAATGTCTATAAACCTGTTTTTGTCATTATGGGCTATTGCGTGTAGATTGATGAAGGGGGAAGAAAAAAACACTTTATACATTTTAGAATCTCTGTAACGTAACAAAATGGAAAAAGTCACTGTAGGCCTATATATGAGGCCAAGCCCCCCCAAAAAAACAGAATTAAAATAGATGTAGTAATGGCCTTTTGAGTTTGGGTGGAATATCTCCTGTCGCCCAGCGAGAGGCTGCATGCTTCTCAGTGGTTGATGCCTGCCGTGAAATAACCAGACTAGCCCAGTATTCGAGTGCATACCGATGACATATCTTTTTCCCACCTTGCCTTGCCCCTGCCCGTTTTGATAATATGCCATTCTAAATCACAACTCATTTTATATATTATATTATATATATATATATATATATATATATATATATATATATTATCATTTTATATATTAGTAAAGACAAGATTCAATTGAGAATAGTCTTGATGGGAGAAAATAGGATCACTTGATGAGAGGACAGCGTGTGCAGCCCGAGGATGAGGAACAGAGCGCAAGCTGTTTTTTGGGGGGGATTTCTCAAATCATCAATAGCCTATAGTCACATCATGCAGTCCATAGTGGTTTGATTTCTAAGGGTTGTAATCATTCACGACTAAAGTTGTCAAATAACTCTGAACTTTGTCGTACAGGACCAGTTTCAAATGATGACTTTAAGGCTCAACATGCTGTGTGAGCAATCGCTCGGGAAGGGGGAAAATATCCTTTCTACTTTATTCAGTTCAATTATATTCTTCTCACTATCAAAGCATATAATATAATGGCAGGGGACTTGGCAGCATATCTTGTCTGCTAAATGAACAAGCCTACAGCCTATGGCATGGAACATAGCCAGATAACATACAGTAGGACAACTCATATTCTACAGCCTATAGCATGGAGCATAGCCAGATAACATACAGTAGGACAACTCATATTCTACAGCCTATAGCATGGAGCATAGCCAGATAACATACAGTAGGACAACTCATATTCTACAGCCTATAGCATGGAGCATAGCCAGATAACATGCAGTAGGACAACTCATATTCTACAGCCTATAGCATGGAGCATAGCCAGATAACATACAGTAGGACAACTCATATTCTACAGCCTATAGCATGGAACATAGCCAGATAGCATACAGTAGGACAACTCATATTCTACAGCCTATAGCATGGAGCATAGCCAGATAACATACAGTAGGACAACTCATGGAGCATAGCCAGATAACATACAGTAGGACAACTCATATTCTACAGCCTATAGCATGGAACATAGCCAGATAACATACAGTAGGACAACTCATATTCTACAGCCTATAGCATGGAACATAGCCAGATAACATACAGTAGGACAACTCATATTCTACAGTCTATAGCATGGAGCATAGCCAGATAACATACAGTAGGACAACTCATATTCTACAGCCTATAGGATGGAGCATAGCCAGATAACATACAGTAGGACAACTCATATTCTACAGCCTATAGCATGGAACATAGCCAGATAACATACAGTAGGACAACTCCTATTCTACAGCCTATAGCATGGAGCGTAGCCAGATAACATGCAGAAGGACAACTCATATTCTACAGCCTATAGCATGGAGCATAGCCAGATAGCATACAGTAGGACAACTCATATTCTACAGCCTATAGCATGGAGCGTAGCCAGATAACATGCAGAAGGACAACTCATATTCTACAGCCTATAGCATGGAGCATAGCCAGATAGCATACAGTAGGACAACTCATATTCTACAGCCTATAGCATGGAGCATAGCCAGTAGGACAACTCCTATTCTACAGCATACAGTGCTTCTCCACAGCGGGACAGTGTGAGGGTTCTAGTGGAGATGTGGTCTTCTCCACAGCGGGACAGTGTGAGGGTTCTAGTGGAGATGTGGTCTTCTCCACAGCGGGACAGTGTGAGGGTTCTGGTGGAGATGTGGTCTTCTCCACAGCGGGACAGTGTGAGGGTTCTAGTGGAGATGTGGTCTTCTCCACAGCGGGACAGTGTGAGGGTTCTAGTGGAGATGTGGTCTTCTCCACAGCGGGACAGTGTGAGGGTTCTAGTGGAGATGTGGTCTTCTCCACAGCGGGACAGCGTGAGGGTTCTAGTGGAGATGTGGTCTTCTCCACAGCGGGACAGTGTGAGGGTTCTAGTGGAGATGTGGTCTTCTCCACAGCGGGACAGTGTGAGGGTTCTAGTGGAGATGTGGTCTTCTCCACAGCGGGACAGCGTGAGGGTTCTAGTGGAGATGTGGTCTTCTCCACAGCGGGACAGTGTGAGGGTTCTAGTGGAGATGTGGTCTTCTCCACAGCGGGACAGTGTGAGGGTTCTAGTGGAGATGTGGTCTTCTCCACAGCGGGACAGTGTGAGGGTTCTAGTGGAGATGTTAGGTTTTGAGTAAAGAGGCAGGATGAAGGAATGAAGTGGTGTGTATCCAGTGTCGTCTAAGCTGATTGGCTCCTGTGGAGACTCCCAGACCAGGGCCGTCCATCCAGGCAGTCCTATAGAATCATTAAGGAAGCAAGAAGAAAAAATGCTTTGTCTTTTCATCTTTTGGTTGATGCGTTCCTTCCTCCACTCTGGATTGTATTTCACAGAGGCCAGGTCACAGCAGAGATCTCATCAGACATGCATGGGCTGTGTGGGAGAGGAGATTTACTCTGAGGCCAAGTGTGTGTGTGTGTACGGTGTGAGTGTGTGTGTGTGTGTGGTTGTGTGTTTGAGCAGCCGTCTCCAGAGATCATGACCACACTGAGCCAGATTGAGGAGAGTGAAGAGACTTCAGACAGATCCATCTTCAGGGAGTACTTGATGAGGTGGGGGAGACATGGAGGAGGGGTGTCTGTGTGTGTTAGAGGTGATGAGGTGGGGGAGACATGGAGGAGGGGGGTCTGTGTGTGTTAGAGGTGATGAGGTGGGAGAGACATGGAGGAGGGTGTCTGTGTGTGTTAGAGGTGATGAGGTGGGGAGACATGGAGGAGGGGTGTCTGTGTGTGTTAGAGGTGATGAGGTGGGAGAGACATGGAGGAGGGGTGTCTGTGTGTGTTAGAGGTGATGAGGTGGGGAGACATGGAGGAGGGGGTCTGTGTGTGTTAGAGGTGATGAGGTGGGGGAGAGACATGGAGGAGGGGTGTCTGTGTGTGTTAGAGGTGATGAGGTGGGAGAGACATGGAGGAGGGGTGTCTGTGTGTGTTAGAGGTGATGAGGTGGGGAGACATGGAGGAGGGGTGTCTGTGTGTGTTAGAGGTGATGAGGTGGGGGAGACATGGAGGAAGGGTGTCTGTGTGTGTTAGAGGTGATGAGGTGGGGGAGACATGGAGGAGGGGTGTCTGTGTGTGTTAGAGGTGATGAGGTGGGGGAGAGACATGGAGGAGGGGTGTCTGTGTGTGTTAGAGGTGATGAGGTGGGAGAGAGACATGGAGGAGGGGTGTCTGTGTGTGTTAGAGGTGATGAGGTGGGAGAGACATGGAGGAGGGGTGTCTGTGTGTGTTAGAGGTGATGAGGTGGGGGAGACATGGAGGAGGGGTGTCTGTGTGTCTTAGAGGTGATGAGGTGGGGGAGACATGGAGGAGGGGTGTCTGTGTGTGTTAGAGGTGATGAGGTGGGGGAGACATGGAGGAGGGGTGTCTGTGTGTGTTAGAGGTGATGAGGTGATGAGGTGGGAGAGAGACATGGAGGAGGGGTGTCTGTGTGTGTTAGAGGTGATGAGGTGGGAGAGACATGGAGGAGGGGTGTCTGTGTGTGTTAGAGGTGATGAGGTGGGAGAGAGACATGGAGGAGGGGTGTCTGTGTGTGTTAGAGGTGATGAGGTGGGGGAGACATGGAGGAGGGGTGTCTGTGTGTGTTAGAGGTGATGAGGTGGGAGAGAGACATGGGGGTGTGGTGTGGGGTGTGGTGTGTTAGAGGTGATTCCAGGTGAATCTGGTTGAGAGAATGCCAAGAGTGTGCAAAGCTGTCATCAAGGCAAAGGGTGGCTACTTTGAAGAATCTCAAATATAAAATATATTTTGATTTGTTTAACACTTTTTCTGGTTACTACATGATTCCATATGTGTTATTTCATAGTTCTGATGTCTTCAGTATTATTCTACAATGTAGAAAATAGTAAAAATAAAGAAAGCCCCTTGAATGAGTAGGTGTGTCCAGACTGTTGACCGGTACAGTAGGTGTGTCCAGACTGTTGACCGGTACAGTAGGTGTGTCCAGACTGTTGACCGGTACAGTAGGTGTGTCCAGACTGTTGACTGGTACAGTAGGTGTGTCCAGACTGTTGACCGGTACAGTAGGTGTGTCCAGACTGTTGACTGGTACAGTAGGTGTGTCCAGACTGTTGACCGGTACAGTAGGTGTGTCCAGACTGTTGACCGGTACAGTAGGTGTGTCCAGACTGTTGACCGGTACAGTAGGTGTGTCCAGACTGTTGACCGGTACAGTAGGTGTGTCCAGACTGTTGACTGGTACAGTAGGTGTGTCCAGACTGTTGACCGGTACAGTAGGTGTGTCCAGACTGTTGACTGGTACAGTAGGTGTGTCCAGACTGTTGACCGGTACAGTAGGTGTGTCCAGACTGTTGACCGGTACTGGAGATGTTCCTTCTGTCCAGCTGGGAATGGGCAGTGTGTTATGTCCTGATGTGTTGATATCCCAAGATGCTTCAGCTCCACACCACAGTCTGTAGAGAGGTGAGATCAGAACCCACAACCCCCAGCCATCCCTCTAAGGTGTCAGCCACACAAATAAAACCACCTCGGGGGACAGCTTATTTTAGTTTTTCAAACACACACAGACAACCTTCACACAGTTGATTAAATTCTGGGACAGGGTTGCCCATTGGGGGATCGTCAGTAAACAGGATTCATCACAGATAAACAAAGTGATGTCAGAATTTCTATGGCAACATTTCCCCCTGTCCACCTACACAGTAAACAACAGTCAGATGTAGTGTAGTGTAGACTCCAGGAGACTCAGTCAAATAACAGATGTCACATATTTAACAGATGTTATTGGTCCATACACATATTTAACAGATGTTATTGGCCACATATTTAACAGATGTTATTGGTCCATATTTAACAGATGTTATTGGTCCATACACATATTTAACAGATGTTATTGGTCCATATTTAACAGATGTTATTGGCCACATATTTAACAGATGTTATTGGTCCATACACATATTTAACAGATGTTATTGGTCACATATTTAACAGATGTTATTGGCCACATATTTAACAGATGTTATTGGTCACATATTTAACAGATGTTATTGGTCACATATTTAACAAATGTTATTGGTCACATATTTAACAGATGTTATTGGTCACATATTTAACAGATGTTATTGGTCCATACACATATTTAGCAGATGTTATTGGTCACATATTTAACAGATGTTATTGGTCCATACACATATTTAACAGATGTTATTGGCCACATATTTAACAGATGTTATTGGCCACATATTTAACACATGTTATTGGCCACATATTTAGCAGATGTTATTGGTCCATACACATATTTAACAGATGTTATTGGTCCATATTTAGCAGATGTTATTGGTCCATACACATATTTAACAGATGTTATTGGACACATATTTAACAGATGTTATTGGCCACATATTTAACAGATTTGCAAAGAAAAATCCATATCTCAGACTGGCCAATAAAAAGAGAAGATTAAGATGGGAAAAAGAACACAGACTGGACAGAGGAAGACAAATCTAAGTTTGAGGTGTTCGGATCACAAAGAAGAACATTCGTGAGACACAGAAAAAATGAAAAGATGCTGGAGGAGTGCTTAACGCCATCTGTCCAGCATGGTGGAGGCAATGTGATGGTCTGGGGGTGCTTTGGTTGTGGTAAAGTGGGAGATTTGTACTGGGTAAAAGGCATCTTGAAGAAGGAAGGCTATCACTCCATTTTGAAACGCCATGCCATATCCTGTGGACGGCGCTTAATTGGAGCCAATTTCCTCCTAAAACAGGACAATGACCCAAAGCACAGCCCCAAACTATGCAATAACTATTTAGGTAAGAAGCAGTCAGCTGGTATTCTGTCTATAATGGAGTGGCCAGCACAGTCACCGGATCTCAACCCTATTGAGCTGTTGTGGGAGCAGCTTGACCGTATGGTACGTAAGAAGTGCCCATCAAGCCAATCCAACTTGTGGGAGGTGCTTCAGGGAGCATGGGGTGAAATCTCTTCAGATTACCTCAACAAATTGACAACTAGAATGCCAAAAAGGCCTGCAAGGCTGTAATTGCTGCAAATGGAAGATTCTTTGACAAAAGCAAAGTTTGAAGGACAGCAGTAGTTATATAGGATGAGACTAGAATACAGTATATACATATGAAGTGGACAGCAGTAGTTATATAGGATGAACCATGACTAGAATACAGTATATACATATGAAGTGGACAGCAGTAGTTATATAGGATGAACCATGACTAGAATACAGTATATACATATGAAGTGGACAGCAGTAGTTATATAGGATGAGACTAGAATACAGTATATACATATGAAGTGGACAGCAGTAGTTATATAGGATGAACCATGACTAGAATACAGTATATACATATGAAGTGGACAGCAGTAGTTATATAGGATGAACCATGACTAGAATACAGTATATACATATGAAGTGGACAGCAGTAGTTATATAGGATGAGACTAGAATACAGTATATACATATGAAGTGGACAGCAGTAGTTATATAGGATGAACCATGACTAGAATACAGTATATACATATGAAGTGGACAGCAGTAGTTATATAGGATGAACCATGACTAGAATACAGTATATACATATGAAGTGGACAGTAGTAGTTATATAGGATGAGACTAGAATACAGTATATACATATGAAGTGGACAGCAGTAGTTATATAGGATGAACCATGACTAGAATACAGTATATACATATGAAGTGGACAGCAGTAGTTATATAGGATGAGACTAGAATACAGTATATACATATGAAGTGGACAGCAGTAGTTATATAGGATGAACCATGACTAGAATACAGTATATACATATGAAGTGGACAGCAGTAGTTATATAGGATGAGACTAGAATACAGTTTAACACCGTGTTTACAGTCACAGGTACCATCTGAAGTCCAGTTTAACACCGTGTTTACAGTCACAGGTCCAGTTTAACACCGTGTTTACAGTCACAGGTACCATCTGAAGTCCAGTTTAACACCGTGTTTACAGTCACAGGTCCAGTTTAACACCGTGTTTACAGTCACAGGTACCATCTGAAGTCCAGTTTAATGCTGTGTTTACAGTAACAGAGGTACCATCTGAAGTCCAGTTTAACGCTGTGTTTACAGTCACAGGTACCATCTGAAGTCCAGTTTAACACCGTGTTTACAGTCACAGGTACCATCTGAAGTCCAGTTTAACACCGTGTTTACAGTCACAGGTACCATCTGAAGTCCAGTTTAACACCGTGTTTACAGTCACAGGTACCATCTGAAGTCCAGTTTAACACCGTGTTTACAGTCACAGGTACCATCTGAAGTCCAGTTTAACGCCGTGTTTACAGTCACAGGTACCATCTGAAGTCCAGTTTAACGCTGTGTTTACAGTCACAGGTACCATCTGAAGTCCAGTTTAACGCCGTGTTTACAGTCACAGGTACCATCTGAAGTCCAGTTTAACGCCGTGTTTACAGTCACAGGTACCATCTGAAGTCCAGTTTAACGCCGTGTTTACAGTCACAGGTACCATCTGAAGTCCAGTTTAACGCTGTGTTTACAGTAACAGGTACCATCTGAAGTCCAGTTTAACGCTGTGTTTACAGTAACAGAGGTACCATCTGAAGTCCAGTTTAACGCTGTGTTTACAGTAACAGAGGTACCATCTGAAGTCCAGTTTAACGCTGTGTTTACAGTAACAGAGGTACCATCTGAAGTCCAGTTTAACGCTGTGTTTACAGTAACAGAGGTACCATCTGAAGTCCAGTTTAACGCTGTGTTTACAGTAACAGGTACCATCTGAAGTCCAGTTTAACGCTGTGTTTACAGTAACAGAGGTACCATCTGAAGTCCAGTTTAACGCTGTGTTTACAGTAACAGAGGTACCATCTGAAGTCCAGTTTAACGCTGTGTTTATAGTAACAGAGGTACCATCTGAAGTCCAGTTTAAAGCCGTGTTTACAGTAACAGAGGTACCATCTGAAGTCCAGTTTAACGCTGTGTTTACAGTAACAGAGGTACCATCTGTTAGAGCGAGGAGCCGTTTATAATGCAGTTATATTTTAATGGACTGTATGCATCAACAGAGACAGTGACGGCAGGCCGCGAGCTCAGACTGAAGTGCTTGGCCGATAAGATGGTTTACCTTTGACCTTCATCATAAGGGCCTCCAAACTGGCAGAGACTGCTGTGGTGTCCCAAATGGCACCCTATTCCCTATTTAGCACACTACTTTTGACCAGAGTAGTGCACTATATAAGGAATAGGGTGCCATTTGGGACACAGACTGTGTAAGTTCTAATTAGTACTGAGGGGATTTACCCAGGGAGCTGTAGAACTGCTCATAAGAGCGGTGAAGCGTATAAAATGGACTTTGAATTTGCGAGAGTGGAGGAGTGTGGTGCAGTTGTTGTGATACCAGAGAACATCATCAGGTCTGAGAGCTGTGGTTGGTCTGATTTAGAGAACATCATCAGGTCTGAGAGCTGTGGTTGGTCTGATTTAGAGAACATCATCAGGTCTGAGAGCTGTGGTTGGTGAGATACAGAGAACATCATCAGGTCTGAGAGCTGTGGTTGGTCTGATTTAGAGAACATCATCAGGTCTGAGAGCTGTGGTTGGTGAGATACAGAGAACATTATCAGGTCTGAGAGCTGTGGTTGGTCTGATTTAGAGAACATCATCAGGTCTGAGAGCTGTGGTTGGTGAGATACAGAGAACATCATCAGGTCTGAGAGCTGTGGTTGGTGAGATACAGAGAACATCATCAGGTCTGAGAGCTGTGGTTGGTGAGATACAGAGAACATCATCAGGTCTGAGAGCTGTGGTTGGTGAGATACAGAGAACATCATCAGGTCTGAGAGCTGTGTGTGTGGCTCATGGAGAGAAGGCTGTAACATATATCACAGACCAACAGATCAACAGATCACTGGGCCAGCCATTAAACTGGTCTGAAAGCATATTCTCACCCCTCCTGTGGTGCTCCCGCTAGTTACTATTAATCATATGGACATATGGCTGTGGAGCTTTTATTGTTCAACTGCTGGAGGTTGCAGTTCCAGACCTCCCTACAGACCTCAGTACAGACCTCCCTACAGACCTCAGTACAGACCTCCCTACAGACCTCCTTCCAGACCTCCCTACAGACCTCCTTCCAGACCTCCCTCCAGACCTCCCTCCAGACCTCCCTACAGACCTCCCTACAGACCTCCCTCCAGACCTCCCTCCAGACCTCAGTACAGACCTCCCTACAGACCTCCCTACAGACCTCTTTCCAGGCCTCCCTACAGACCTCCCTACAGACCTCCCTACAGACCTCCTTCCAGACCTCCCTCCAGACCTCCCTCCAGACCTCAGTACAGACCTCCCTACAGATCTCCCTCCAGACCTCAGTACAGACCTCCTTCCAGACCTCCCTCCAGACCTTCCTCCAGATCTCCCTCCAGACCTCAGTACAGACCTCCCTACAGACCTCCTTCCAGACCTCCAGACCTCCCTCCAGACCTCCCTCCAGACCTCCCTCCAGACCTCCCTCCAGACCTGCATACAGACATTGTTTCTGTTGTCAAGATGGCGATTTCAGTTTATGTGACAGAACATCACTGAATAGTTTAGAGAATCATTGTATCATCTAAATCACTGTGAAATATATTTTCAATAACAAAAAAATATCGGGCCAGCAGCAGCAGCATATAGTCTGGTGGGGTTGAGGAACTGACTGGTAGATATCTGAGAGTTAGGAGCTGTTTTATCTGTTTCCAGCAGGGCCAGCAGCAGCAGCAGCATATAGTCTGGTGGGGTTGAGGAACTGACTGGTAGATATCTGAGAGTTAGGAGCTGTTTTATCTGTTTCCAGCAGGGCCAGCAGCAGCAGCAGCATATAGTCTGGTGGGGTTGAGGAACTGACTGGAAGATATCTGAGAGTTAGGAGCTGTTTTATCTGTTTCCAGCAGGGCCAGCAGCAGCAGCAGCATATAGTCTGGTGGGGTTGAGGAACTGACTGGTAGATATCTGAGAGTTAGGAGCTGTTTTATCTGTTTCCAGCAGGGCCAGCAGCAGCAGCAGCATATAGTCTGGTGGGGTTGAGGAACTGACTGGTAGATATCTGAGAGTTAGGAGCTGTTTTATCTGTTTCCAGCAGGGCCAGCAGCAGCAGCAGCATATAGTCTGGTGGGGTTGAGGAACTGACTGGTAGATATCTGAGAGTTAGGAGCTGTTTTATCTGTTTCCAGCAGGGCCAGCAGCAGCAGCAGCATATAGTCTGGTGGGGTTGAGGAACTGACTGGTAGATATCTGAGAGTTAGGAGCTGTTTTATCTGTTTCCAGCAGGGCCAGCAGCAGCAGCATATAGTCTGGTGGGGTTGAGGAACTGACTGGTAGATATCTGAGAGTTAGGAGCTGTTTTATCTGTTTCCAGCAGGGCCAGCAGCAGCAGCATATAGTCTGGTGGGGTTGAGGAACTGACTGGTAGATATCTGAGCTGTTTTATCTGTTTTGTTCCACATACTGGCCTATCAGATGAGATTGGATGATGGGTGTTCCACATACTGGCCTATCAGATGAGCTTGGATGATGGGTGTTCCACATACTGGCCTATCAGATGAGCTTGGATGATGGGTGTTCCACATACTGGCCTATCAGATGAGCTTGGATGATGGGTGTTCCACATACTGACCTATCAGATGAGCTTGGATGATGGGTGTTCCACATACTGGCCTATCAGATGAGCTTGGATGATGGGTGTTCCACATACTGGCCTATCAGATGAGCTTGGATGATGGGTGTTCCACATACTGACCTATCAGATGAGCTTGGATGATGGGTGTTCCACATACTGGCCTATCAGATGAGCTTGGATGATGGGTGTTCCACATACTGGCCTATCAGATGAGCTTGGATGATGGGTGTTCCACATACTGGCCTATCAGATGAGCTTGGATGATGGGTGTTCCACATACTGGCCTATCAGATGAGCTTGGATGATGGGTGTTCCACATACTGGCCTATCAGATGAGCTTGGATGATGGGTGTTCCACATACTGGCCAATCAGATGAGCTTGGATGATGGGTGTTCCACATACTGGTCAATCAGATGAGATTGAACCTAGTTGGAGATAGAGCTGGTTCTATACTGTAGGACCTGTCTGGTGGACTGGGATCATGTTGTATCTATGGTTCTATACTGTAGGACCTGTCTGGTGGACTGGGATCATGTTGTATCTATGGTTCTATACTGGAGGACCTGTCTGGTGGACTGGGATCATGTTGTATCTATGGTTCTATACTGGAGGACCTGTCTGGTGGACTGGGATCATGTTGTATCTATGGTTCTATACTGGAGGACCTGTCTGGTGGACTGGGATCATGTTGTATCTATGGTTCTATACTGGAGGACCTGTCTGGTGGACTGGGATCATGTTGTATCTATGGTTCTATACTGGAGGACCTGTCTGGTGGACTGGGATCATGTTGTATCTATGGTTCTATACTGGAGGACCTGTCTGGTGGACTGGGATCATGTTGTATCTATGGTTCTATACTGGAGGACCTGTCTGGTGGACTGGGATCATGTTGTATCTATGGTTCTATACTGGAGGACCTGTCTGGTGGACTGGGATCATGTTGTATCTATGGTTCTATACTGGAGGACCTGTCTGGTGGACTGGGATCATGTTGTATCTATGGTTCTATACTGGAGGACCTGTCTGGTGGACTGGGATCATGTTGTATCTATGGTTCTATACTGGAGGACCTGTCTGGTGGACTGGGATCATGTTGTATCTATGGTTCTATACTGGAGGACCTGTCTGGTGGACTGGGATCATGTTGTATCTATGGTTCTATACTGGAGGACCTGTCTGGTGGACTGGGATCATGTTGTATCTATGGTTCTATACTGGAGGACCTGTCTGGTGGACTGGGATCATGTTGTATCTATGGTTCTATACTGGAGGACCTCTCTGGTGGACTGGGATCATGTTGTATCTATGGTTCTATACTGGAGGACCTGTCTGGTGGACTGGGATCATGTTGTATCTATGGTTCTATACTGTAGGACCTGTCTGGTGGACTGGGATCATGTTGTATCTATGGTTCTATACTGTAGGACCTGTCTGGTGGACTGGGATCATGTTGTATCTATGGTTCTATACTGGAGGACCTGTCTGGTGGACTGGGATCATGTTGTATCTATGGTTCTATACTGGAGGACCTGTCTGGTGGACTGGGATCATGTTGTATCTATGGTTCTATACTGGAGGACCTGTCTGGTGGACTGGGATCATGTTGTATCTATGGTTCTATACTGGAGGACCTGTCTGGTGGACTGGGATCATGTTGTATCTATGGTTCTATACTGGAGGACATGTCTGGTGGACTGGGATCATGTTGTATCTATGGTTCTATACTGGAGGACCTGTCTGGTGGACTGGGATCATGTTGTATCTATGGTTCTATACTGGAGGACCTGTCTGGTGGACTGGGATCATGTTGTATCTATGGTTCTTTACTGGAGGACCTGTCTGGGGGACTGGGATCATGTTGTATCTATGGTTCTATACTGGAGGACCTGTCTGGTGGACTGGGATCATGTTGTATCTATGGTTCTATACTGTAGGACCTGTCTGGTGGACTGGGATCATGTTGTATCTATGGTTCTATACTGTAGGACCTGTCTGGGGGACTGGGATCATGTTGTATCTATGGTTCTATACTGGAGGACCTGTCTGGTGGACTGGGATCATGTTGTATCTATGGTTCTATACTGGAGGACCTGTCTGGTGGACTGGGATCATGTTGTATCTATGGTTCTATACTGGAGGACCTGTCTGGTGGACTGGGATCATGTTGTATCTATGGTTCTATACTGGAGGACCTGTCTGGTGGACTGGGATCATGTTGTATCTATGGTTCTATACTGGAGGACCTCTCTGGTGGACTGGGATCATGTTGTATCTATGGTTCTATACTGGAGGACCTGTCTGGTGGACTGGGATCATGTTGTATCTATGGTTCTATACTGGAGGACCTGTCTGGTGGACTGGGATCATGTTGTATCTATGGTTCTATACTGTAGGACCTGTCTGGTGGACTGGGATCATGTTGTATCTATGGTTCTATACTGTAGGACCTGTCTGGGGGACTGGGATCATGTTGTATCTATGGTTCTATACTGGAGGACATGTCTGGTGGACTGGGATCATGTTATATCTATGGTTCTATACTGGAGGACCTGTCTGTTGGACTGGGATCATGTTGTATCTATGGTTCTATACTGGAGGACCTGTCTGGTGGACTGGGATCATGTTGTATCTATGGTTCTATACTGTAGGACCTGTCTGGTGGACTGGGATCATGTTGTATCTATGGTTCTATACTGGAGGACCTGTCTGGTGGACTGGGATCATGTTGTATCTATGGTTCTATACTGGAGGACCTGTCTGGTGGACTGGGATCATGTTGTATCTATGGTTCTATACTGGAGGACCTGTCTGGTGGACTGGGATCATGTTGTATCTATGGTTCTATACTGGAGGACCTGTCTGGTGGACTGGGATCATGTTGTATCTATGGTTCTATACTGGAGGACCTGTCTGGTGGACTGGGATCATGTTGTATCTATGGTTCTATACTGTAGGACCTGTCTGGTGGACTGGGATCATGTTGTATCTATGGTTCTATACTGTAGGACCTGTCTGGTGGACTGGGATCATGTTGTATCTATGGTTCTATACTGGAGGACCTGTCTGGTGGACTGGGATCATGTTGTATCTATGGTTCTATACTGGAGGACCTGTCTGGTGGACTGGGATCATGTTGTATCTATGGTTCTATACTGGAGGACCTGTCTGGTGGACTGGGATCATGTTGTATCTATGGTTCTATACTGGAGGACCTGTCTGGTGGACTGGGATCATGTTGTATCTATGGTTCTATACTGGAGGACCTGTCTGGTGGACTGGGATCATGTTGTATCTATGGTTCTATACTGGAGGACCTGTCTGGTGGACTGGGATCATGTTGTATCTATGGTTCTATACTGGAGGACCTGTCTGGTGGACTGGGATCATGTTGTATCTATGGTTCTATACTGGAGGACCTGTCTGGTGGACTGGGATCATGTTGTATCTATGGTTCTATACTGGAGGACCTGTCTGGTGGACTGGGATCATGTTGTATCTATGGTTCTATACTGGAGGACCTGTCTGGTGGACTGGGATCATGTTGTATCTATGGTTCTATACTGGAGGACCTGTCTGGTGGACTGGGATCATGTTGTATCTATGGTTCTATACTGGAGGACCTGTCTGGTGGACTGGGATCATGTTGTATCTATGGTTCTATACTGGAGGACCTGTCTGGTGGACTGGGATCATGTTGTATCTATGGTTCTATACTGGAGGACCTGTCTGGTGGACTGGGATCATGTTGTATCTATGGTTCTATACTGGAGGACCTGTCTGGTGGACTGGGATCATGTTGTATCTATGGTTCTATACTGGAGGACCTGTCTGGTGGACTGGGATCATGTTGTATCTATGGTTCTATACTGGAGGACCTGTCTGGTGGACTGGGATCATGTTGTATCTATGGTTCTATACTGGAGGACCTGTCTGGTGGACTGGGATCATGTTGTATCTATGGTTCTATACTGGAGGACCTGTCTGGTGGACTGGGATCATGTTGTATCTATGGTTCTATACTGGAGGACCTGTCTGGTGGACTGGGATCATGTTGTATCTATGGTTCTATACTGGAGGACCTGTCTGGTGGACTGGGATCATGTTGTATCTATGGTTCTATACTGGAGGACCTGTCTGGTGGACTGGGATCATGTTGTATCTATGGTTCTATACTGGAGGACCTGTCTGGTGGACTGGGATCATGTTGTATCTATGGTTCTATACTGGAGGACCTGTCTGGTGGACTGGGATCATGTTGTATCTATGGTTCTATACTGGAGGACCTGTCTGGTGGACTGGGATCATGTTGTATCTATGGTTCTATACTGGAGGACCTGTCTGGTGGACTGGGATCATGTTGTATCTATGGTTCTATACTGGAGGACCTGTCTGGTGGACTGGGATCATGTTGTATCTATGGTTCTATACTGGAGGACCTGTCTGGTGGACTGGGATCATGTTGTATCTATGGTTCTATACTGGAGGACCTGTCTGGTGGACTGGGATCATGTTGTATCTATGGTTCTATACTGGAGGACCTGTCTGGTGGACTGGGATCATGTTGTATCTATGGTTCTATACTGGAGGACCTGTCTGGTGGACTGGGATCATGTTGTATCTATGGTTCTATACTGGAGGACCTGTCTGGTGGACTGGGATCATGTTGTATCTATGGTTCTATACTGGAGGACCTGTCTGGTGGACTGGGATCATGTTGTATCTATGGTTCTATACTGGAGGACCTGTCTGGTGGACTGGGATCATGTTGTATCTATGGTTCTATACTGGAGGACCTGTCTGGTGGACTGGGATCATGTTGTATCTATGGTTCTATACTGGAGGACCTGTCTGGTGGACTGGGATCATGTTGTATCTATGGTTCTATACTGGAGGACCTGTCTGGTGGACTGGGATCATGTTGTATCTATGGTTCTATACTGGAGGACCTGTCTGGTGGACTGGGATCATGTTGTATCTATGGTTCTATACTGGAGGACCTGTCTGGTGGACTGGGATCATGTTGTATCTATGGTTCTATACTGGAGGACCTGTCTGGTGGACTGGGATCATGTTGTATCTATGGTTCTATACTGGAGGACCTGTCTGGTGGACTGGGATCATGTTGTATCTATGGTTCTATACTGGAGGACCTGTCTGGTGGACTGGGATCATGTTGTATCTATGGTTCTATACTGGAGGACCTGTCTGGTGGACTGGGATCATGTTGTATCTATGGTTCTATACTGGAGGACCTGTCTGGTGGACTGGGATCATGTTGTATCTATGGTTCTATACTGGAGGACCTGTCTGGTGGACTGGGATCATGTTGTATCTATGGTTCTATACTGGAGGACCTGTCTGGTGGACTGGGATCATGTTGTATCTATGGTTCTATACTGGAGGACCTGTCTGGTGGACTGGGATCATGTTGTATCTATGGTTCTATACTGGAGGACCTGTCTGGTGGACTGGGATCATGTTGTATCTATGGTTCTATACTGGAGGACCTGTCTGGTGGACTGGGATCATGTTGTATCTATGGTTCTATACTGGAGGACCTGTCTGGTGGACTGGGATCATGTTGTATCTATGGTTCTATACTGGAGGACCTGTCTGGTGGACTGGGATCATGTTGTATCTATGGTTCTATACTGGAGGACCTGTCTGGTGGACTGGGATCATGTTGTATCTATGGTTCTATACTGGAGGACCTGTCTGGTGGACTGGGATCATGTTGTATCTATGGTTCTATACTGGAGGACCTGTCTGGTGGACTGGGATCATGTTGTATCTATGGTTCTATACTGGAGGACCTGTCTGGTGGACTGGGATCATGTTGTATCTATGGTTCTATACTGGAGGACCTGTCTGGTGGACTGGGATCATGTTGTATCTATGGTTCTATACTGGAGGACCTGTCTGGTGGACTGGGATCATGTTGTATCTATGGTTCTATACTGGAGGACCTGTCTGGTGGACTGGGATCATGTTGTATCTATGGTTCTATACTGGAGGACCTGTCTGGTGGACTGGGATCATGTTGTATCTATGGTTCTATACTGGAGGACCTGTCTGGTGGACTGGGATCATGTTGTATCTATGGTTCTATACTGGAGGACCTGTCTGGTGGACTGGGATCATGTTGTATCTATGGTTCTATACTGGAGGACCTGTCTGGTGGACTGGGATCATGTTGTATCTATGGTTCTATACTGGAGGACCTGTCTGGTGGACTGGGATCATGTTGTATCTATGGTTCTATACTGGAGGACCTGTCTGGTGGACTGGGATCATGTTGTATCTATGGTTCTATACTGGAGGACCTGTCTGGTGGACTGGGATCATGTTGTATCTATGGTTCTATACTGGAGGACCTGTCTGGTGGACTGGGATCATGTTGTATCTATGGTTCTATACTGGAGGACCTGTCTGGTGGACTGGGATCATGTTGTATCTATGGTTCTATACTGTAGGACCTGTCTGGTGGACTGGGATCATGTTGTATCTATGGTTCTATACTGGAGGACCTGTCTGGTGGACTGGGATCATGTTGTATCTATGGTTCTATACTGGAGGACCTGTCTGGTGGACTGGGATCATGTTGTATCTATGGTTCTATACTGGAGGACCTGTCTGGTGGACTGGGATCATGTTGTATCTATGGTTCTATACTGGAGGACCTGTCTGGTGGACTGGGATCATGTTGTATCTATGGTTCTATACTGGAGGACCTGTCTGGTGGACTGGGATCATGTTGTATCTATGGTTCTATACTGGAGGACCTGTCTGGTGGACTGGGATCATGTTGTATCTATGGTTCTATACTGGAGGACCTGTCTGTCTGGTGGACTGGGATCATGTTGTATCTATGGTTCTATACTGGAGGACCTGTCTGGTGGACTGGGATCATGTTGTATCTATGGTTCTATACTGGAGGACCTGTCTGGTGGACTGGGATCATGTTGTATCTATGGTTCTATACTGGAGGACCTGTCTGGTGGACTGGGATCATGTTGTATCTATGGTTCTATACTGGAGGACCTGTCTGGTGGACTGGGATCATGTTGTATCTATGGTTCTATACTGGAGGACCTGTCTGGTGGACTGGGATCATGTTGTATCTATGGTTCTATACTGGAGGACCTGTCTGGTGGACTGGGATCATGTTGTATCTATGGTTCTATACTGGAGGACCTGTCTGGTGGACTGGGATCATGTTGTATCTATGGTTCTATACTGGAGGACCTGTCTGGTGGACTGGGATCATGTTGTATCTATGGTTCTATACTGGAGGACCTGTCTGGTGGACTGGGATCATGTTGTATCTATGGTTCTATACTGTAGGACCTGTCTGGTGGACTGGGATCATGTTGTATCTATGGTTCTATACTGGAGGACCTGTCTGGTGGACTGGGATCATGTTGTATCTATGGTTCTATACTGGAGGACCTGTCTGGTGGACTGGGATCATGTTGTATCTATGGTTCTATACTGGAGGACCTGTCTGGTGGACTGGGATCATGTTGTATCTATGGTTCTATACTGGAGGACCTGTCTGGTGGACTGGGATCATGTTGTATCTATGGTTCTATACTGGAGGACCTGTCTGGTGGACTGGGATCATGTTGTATCTATGGTTCTATACTGGAGGACCTGTCTGGTGGACTGGGATCATGTTGTATCTATGGTTCTATACTGGAGGACCTGTCTGGTGGACTGGGATCATGTTGTATCTATGGTTCTATACTGGAGGACCTGTCTGGTGGACTGGGATCATGTTGTATCTATGGTTCTATACTGGAGGACCTGTCTGGTGGACTGGGATCATGTTGTATCTATGGTTCTATACTGGAGGACCTGTCTGGTGGACTGGGATCATGTTGTATCTATGGTTCTATACTGGAGGACCTGTCTGGTGGACTGGGATCATGTTGTATCTATGGTTCTATACTGGAGGACCTGTCTGGTGGACTGGGATCATGTTGTATCTATGGTTCTATACTGGAGGACCTGTCTGGTGGACTGGGATCATGTTGTATCTATGGTTCTATACTGGAGGACCTGTCTGGTGGACTGGGATCATGTTGTATCTATGGTTCTATACTGGAGGACCTGTCTGGTGGACTGGGATCATGTTGTATCTATGGTTCTATACTGGAGGACCTGTCTGGTGGACTGGGATCATGTTGTATCTATGGTTCTATACTGGAGGACCTGTCTGGTGGACTGGGATCATGTTGTATCTATGGTTCTATACTGGAGGACCTGTCTGGTGGACTGGGATCATGTTGTATCTATGGTTCTATACTGGAGGACCTGTCTGGTGGACTGGGATCATGTTGTATCTATGGTTCTATACTGGAGGACCTGTCTGGTGGACTGGGATCATGTTGTATCTATGGTTCTATACTGGAGGACCTGTCTGGTGGACTGGGATCATGTTGTATCTATGGTTCTATACTGGAGGACCTGTCTGGTGGACTGGGATCATGTTGTATCTATGGTTCTATACTGGAGGACCTGTCTGGTGGACTGGGATCATGTTGTATCTATGGTTCTATACTGGAGGACCTGTCTGGTGGACTGGGATCATGTTGTATCTATGGTTCTATACTGGAGGACCTGTCTGGTGGACTGGGATCATGTTGTATCTATGGTTCTATACTGGAGGACCTGTCTGGTGGACTGGGATCATGTTGTATCTATGGTTCTATACTGGAGGACCTGTCTGGTGGACTGGGATCATGTTGTATCTATGGTTCTATACTGGAGGACCTGTCTGGTGGACTGGGATCATGTTGTATCTATGGTTCTATACTGGAGGACCTGTCTGGTGGACTGGGATCATGTTGTATCTATGGTTCTATACTGGAGGACCTGTCTGGTGGACTGGGATCATGTTGTATCTATGGTTCTATACTGGAGGACCTGTCTGGTGGACTGGGATCATGTTGTATCTATGGTTCTATACTGGAGGACCTGTCTGGTGGACTGGGATCATGTTGTATCTATGGTTCTATACTGGAGGACCTGTCTGGTGGACTGGGATCATGTTGTATCTATGGTTCTATACTGGAGGACCTGTCTGGTGGACTGGGATCATGTTGTATCTATGGTTCTATACTGGAGGACCTGTCTGGTGGACTGGGATCATGTTGTATCTATGGTTCTATACTGGAGGACCTGTCTGGTGGACTGGGATCATGTTGTATCTATGGTTCTATACTGGAGGACCTGTCTGGTGGACTGGGATCATGTTGTATCTATGGTTCTATACTGGAGGACCTGTCTGGTGGACTGGGATCATGTTGTATCTATGGTTCTATACTGGAGGACCTGTCTGGTGGACTGGGATCATGTTATATCTATGGTTCTATACTGGAGGACCTATGGTTCTATACTGGAGGACCTGTCTGGTGGACTGGGATCATGTTGTATCTATGGTTCTATACTGGAGGACCTGTCTGGTGGACTGGGATCATGTTGTATCTATGGTTCTATACTGGAGGACCTGTCTGGTGGACTGGGATCATGTTGTATCTATGGTTCTATACTGGAGGACCTGTCTGGTGGACTGGGATCATGTTGTATCTATGGTTCTATACTGGAGGACCTGTCTGGTGGACTGGGATCATGTTGTATCTATGGTTCTATACTGGAGGACCTGTCTGGTGGACTGGGATCATGTTGTATCTATGGTTCTATACTGGAGGACCTGTCTGGTGGACTGGGATCATGTTGTATCTATGGTTCTATACTGGAGGACCTGTCTGGTGGACTGGGATCATGTTGTATCTATGGTTCTATACTGGAGGACCTGTCTGGTGGACTGGGATCATGTTGTATCTATGGTTCTATACTGGAGGACCTGTCTGGTGGACTGGGATCATGTTGTATCTATGGTTCTATACTGGAGGACCTGTCTGGTGGACTGGGATCATGTTGTATCTATGGTTCTATACTGGAGGACCTGTCTGGTGGACTGGGATCATGTTGTATCTATGGTTTCTATACTGGAGGACCTGTCTGGTGGACTGGGATCATGTTGTATCTATGGTTCTATACTGGAGGACCTGTCTGGTGGACTGGGATCATGTTGTATCTATGGTTCTATACTGGAGGACCTGTCTGGTGGACTGGGATCATGTTGTATCTATGGTTCTATACTGGAGGACCTGTCTGGTGGACTGGGATCATGTTGTATCTATGGTTCTATACTGGAGGACCTGTCTGGTGGACTGGGATCATGTTGTATCTATGGTTCTATACTGGAGGACCTGTCTGGTGGACTGAGATCATGTTGTATCTATGGTTCTATACTGGAGGACCTGTCTGGTGGACTGGGATCATGTTGTATCTATGGTTCTATACTGTAGGACCTGTCTGGTGGACTGGGATCATGTTGTATCTATGGTTCTATACTGGAGGACCTGTCTGGTGGACTGGGATCATGTTGTATCTATGGTTCTATACTGGAGGACCTGTCTGGTGGACTGGGATCATGTTGTATCTATGGTTCTATACTGGAGGACCTGTCTGGTGGACTGGGATCATGTTGTATCTATGGTTCTATACTGGAGGACCTGTCTGGTGGACTGGGATCATGTTGTATCTATGGTTCTATACTGTAGGACCTGTCTGGTGGACTGGGATCATGTTGTATCTATGGTTCTATACTGTAGGACCTGTCTGGTGGACTGGGATCATGTTGTATCTATGGTTCTATACTGGAGGACCTGTCTGGTGGACTGGGATCATGTTGTATCTATGGTTCTATACTGGAGGACCTGTCTGGTGGACTGGGATCATGTTGTATCTATGGTTCTATACTGGAGGACCTGTCTGGTGGACTGGGATCATGTTGTATCTATGGTTCTATACTGGAGGACCTGTCTGGTGGACTGGGATCATGTTGTATCTATGGTTCTATACTGGAGGACCTGTCTGGTGGACTGGGATCATGTTGTATCTATGGTTCTATACTTTGAGACCTGTCTGTGGACTGGGATCATGTTGTATCTATGGTTCTATACTGGAGGACCTGTCTGGTGGACTGGGATCATGTTGTATCTATGGTTCTATACTGTAGGACCTGTCTGGTGGACTGGGATCATGTTGTATCTATGGTTCTATACTGGAGGACCTGTCTGGTGGACTGGGATCATGTTGTATCTATGGTTCTATACTGGAGGACCTGTCTGGTGGACTGGGATCATGTTGTATCTATGGTTCTATACTGGAGGACCTGTCTGGTGGACTGGGATCATGTTGTATCTATGGTTCTATACTGGAGGACCTGTCTGGTGGACTGGGATCATGTTGTATCTATGGTTCTATACTGGAGGACCTGTCTGGTGGACTGGGATCATGTTGTATCTATGGTTCTATACTGTAGGACCTGTCTGGTGGACTGGGATCATGTTGTATCTATGGTTCTATACTGGAGGACCTGTCTGGTGGACTGGGGATCATGTTGTATCTATGGTTCTATACTGTAGACCTGTCTGGTGGACTGGGATCATGTTGTATCTATGGTTCTATACTGGAGGACCTGTCTGGTGGACTGGGATCATGTTATCTATGTATCTATGGACCTGTCTATACTGTATCTATGGTTCTATACTGGAGGACCTGTCTGGTGGACTGGGATCATGTTGTATCTATGGTTCTATACTGGAGGACCTGTCTGGTGGACTGGGATCATGTTGTATCTATGGTTCTATACTGGAGGACCTGTCTGGTGGACTGGGATCATGTTGTATCTATGGTTCTATACTGGAGGACCTGTCTGGTGGACTGGGATCATGTTGTATCTATGGTTCTATACTGGAGGACCTGTCTGGTGGACTGGGATCATGTTGTATCTATGGTTCTATACTGGAGGACCTGTCTGGTGGACTGGGATCATGTTGTATCTATGGTTCTATACTGGAGGACCTGTCTGGTGGACTGGGATCATGTTGTATCTATGGTTCTATACTGGAGGACCTGTCTGGTGGACTGGGATCATGTTGTATCTATGGTTCTATACTGGAGGACCTGTCTGGTGGACTGGGATCATGTTGTATCTATGGTTCTATACTGGAGGACCTGTCTGGTGGACTGGGATCATGTTGTATCTATGGTTCTATACTGGAGGACCTGTCTGGTGGACTGGGATCATGTTGTATCTATGGTTCTATACTGGAGGACCTGTCTGGTGGACTGGGATCATGTTGTATCTATGGTTCTATACTGGAGGACCTGTCTGGTGGACTGGGATCATGTTGTATCTATGGTTCTATACTGGAGGACCTGTCTGGTGGACTGGGATCATGTTGTATCTATGGTTCTATACTGGAGGACCTGTCTGGTGGACTGGGATCATGTTGTATCTATGGTTCTATACTGGAGGACCTGTCTGGTGGACTGGGATCATGTTGTATCTATGGTTCTATACTGGAGGACCTGTCTGGTGGACTGGGATCATGTTGTATCTATGGTTCTATACTGGAGGACCTGTCTGGTGGACTGGGATCATGTTGTATCTATGGTTCTATACTGGAGGACCTGTCTGGTGGACTGGGATCATGTTGTATCTATGGTTCTATACTGGAGGACCTGTCTGGTGGACTGGGATCATGTTGTATCTATGGTTCTATTCTGGAGGACCTGTCTGGTGGACTGGGATCATGTTGTATCTATGGTTCTATACTGGAGGACCTGTCTGGTGGACTGGGATCATGTTGTATCTATGGTTCTATACTGTAGGACCTGTCTGGGGGACTGGGATCATGTTGTATCTATGGTTCTATACTGGAGGACCTGTCTGGTGGACTGGGATCATGTTGTATCTATGGTTCTATACTGGAGGACCTGTCTGGTGGACTGGGATCATGTTGTATCTATGGTTCTATACTGGAGGACCTGTCTGGTGGACTGGGATCATGTTGTATCTATGGTTCTATACTGGAGGACCTGTCTGGTGGACTGGGATCATGTTGTATCTATGGTTCTATACTGGAGGACCTATCTGGTGGACTGGGATCATGTTGTATCTATGGTTCTATACTGGAGGACCTGTCTGGTGGACTGGGATCATGTTGTATCTGTGGTTCTATACAGTAGGACCTGTCTGGTGGACTGGGATCATGTTGTATCTATGGTTCTATACTGTAGGACCTGTCTGGGGGACTGGGATCATGTTGTATCTATGGTTCTATACTGGAGGACCTGTCTGGTGGACTGGGATCATGTTGTATCTATGGTTCTATACTGGAGGACCTGTCTGGTGGACTGGGATCATGTTGTATCTATGGTTCTATACTGGAGGACCTGTCTGGTGGACTGGGATCATGTTGTATCTATGGTTCTATACTGGAGGACCTGTCTGGTGGACTGGGATCATGTTGTATCTATGGTTCTATACTGGAGGACCTGTCTGGTGGACTGGGATCATGTTGTATCTATGGTTCTATACTGGAGGACCTGTCTGGTGGTGCATCTCAGGCGTACTCTCTGTAAAGGTTAATGAAGTTCTCAATGCAGCCTGACGTCTATCGTCAAGCCTGCCACAGCCCTCCATCTCCACAGCCTTTAGTTCCAGCAGAGAGAGAGATGTTTCTGATTGGCCTGCCATCCCTCCTCTCTCCACCCCTCACTCTCCCCTCCCTGCTCTCTCTCTCCCTTCCCCCTCCCTGCTCTCTCCTCCCCTCTCCCCTCCCTGCTCTCTCTCTCCCTCCCTCCCTGCTCTCTCCTCCCCTCTCCCTCCCTGCTCTCCCCCTCCTCCTCCTCTCTCTCTCCCTCCCTCCTCCTCTCCGCCCTCTCTCTCACCTCCCTGCTCTCTCTCTCCCCTCCCTGCTCTCTCTCTCCCTCCCTGCTCTCTCCTCCCCTCTCACCTCCCTGCTCTCTCTCTCCCCTCCCCTCCCTGCTCTCCCCCTCTCCCTCTCTCTCTCCCCTCCCTGCTCTCTCTCTCTCTCCCTCCCCTCCCTGCTCTCTCCTCCTCTCTCCCTCCCTGCTCTCTCTCCCTCCCCCTCCCTGCTCTCTCTCCTCCCTCCCCTCCCTGCTCTCCCCCTCTCCCTCTCTCTCTCACCTTCCTGCTCTCTCTCTCCCTCCCTGCTCTCCCCCCTCTCCCCTCTCTCTCTCTCTCCCTTCCCCCCTCCCTGCTCTCTCTCCTCCCCTCTCCCCTCCCTGCTCTCCCCCTCTCCCCTCTCTCTCTCACCTTCCTGCTCTCTCTCTCCCTCCCTGCTCTCCCCCCCTCTCCCCTCTCTCTCTCCCCTCCCCCTCCCTGCTCTCTCCTCCCCTCTTCCCTCCCTGCTCTCCCCCCCTCTCCCCTCTCTCTCTCCCCTCCCTGCTCTCTCCTCCCCTCTACCATCTATCCCCCTCTCCCCTTGCCCTCTCCTTCTCCCATCCAATCCCTGCTTTCCTACCCTCTCCTCTCCCCTTAGGGGGCCGTTTGGGATAGGGTCCATATCGACAGTACTGAACAGTCAGATGTAGAGGGGCTGCTGCACGCTGTCTGACTGAAGATATCTGCTTGGAGTCATTCAGAGAGGACCATGTCTCCATCTAACTCTCCTCTCCTCTCCCCTCCTCTCCTCTCCTCTCCTCTCTCCTCTCCCTCTCCTCTCCTCTCCTCTCCTCTCCTCTCCTCTCCTCTCCTCTCCTCTCTCTGCTCCCCTCCCCTCCCCCTCTCCCTCCCTCCTGTCCTCTCCTCTCCTCTCCTCTCTCTGCTCCCCTCCCCTCCCCTCCTCTCCTCTCCTCTCCTCTCTCTGCTCCTCTCCTCTCTCTGCTCCTCTCCTCTCTCTGCTCCTCTCCACTCTCTGCTCCTCTACCTCTCCGCTCCGCTCCTCTCCTCTCCTCTCCTCTCCTCTCCTCTCTGTTCCTCTTCTCTCTCTGTTCCTCTTCTCTCTCTCAGAGAGCGAGAGAGAGAGAGATAAAATGCTGGTCTGTAGTTTGGGAATGATTTAGACTTGTTGAAGAGAAGTTTCTCTTCTTCTTGTGATGTTTTTGGTTTGTTGTGAAGCTGGCTGGGACGTCCTGGCACTTCAACCGTCTGGCGACGCGGGCCAAGAGGGGCCATGGGACCTACCAGATGGTGGTGGCTATATGCAGCCTCCCTTCCCCTATGGCCAGGTACTCTAATGAATACGTGGGGGAGTTGATCCAACTTCAATGGGCACCAACACTCCGTTCTCACAAGCTGCCTAAAATATAAAGCAAAGCAGAACACCTGGTTATCAGTGGTGTAAACGACTTCAGTAAAAATACTTTAATGTACTACTTAAGTAGGTTTTGGGGGTATCTGTACTTTATTTAATATTTATATTTTTGTTAACGTTTGACTTCCACTTCACTACATTCCCAAAGAAAATAATGGACTTTTTACTCCGTACGTTTTCCCCTGACACCCCTGGTCATCCCTACTGGAATATCAGAGCAGAACACCTAGTGGTTACTACCACAGGCATGGAGACTGTTTTACTGTCTGACCCTGGAATATCAGAGCAGAACACCTAGTGGTTATTACCACAGGCATGGAGACTGTTTTACTGTCTGACCCTGGAATATCAGAGCAGAACACCTAGTGGTTATTACCACAGGCGTGGAGACTGTTTTACTGTCCGACCCTGGAATATCAGAGCAGAACACCTAGTGGTTATTACCACAGGCGTGGAGACTGTTTTACTGTCCGACCCTGGAATATCAGAGCAGAACACCTAGTGGTTATTACCACAGGCGTGGAGACTGTTTTACTGTCTGACCCTGGAATATCAGAGCAGAACACCTAGTGGTTATTACCACAGGCGTGGAGACTGTTTTACTGTCTGACCCTGGAATATCAGAGCAGAACACCTAGTGGTTATTACCACAGGCGTGGAGACTGTTTTACTGTCCGACCCTGGAATATCAGAGCAGAACACCTAGTGGTTATTACCACAGGCATGGAGACTGTTTTACTGTCCGACCCTGGAATATCAGAGCAGAACACCTAGTGGTTATTACCACAGGCATGGAGACTGTTTTACTGTCTGACCCTGGAATATCAGAGCAGAACACCTAGTGGTTATTACCACAGGCATGGAGACTGTTTTACTGTCTGACCCTGGAATATCAGAGCAGAACACCTAGTGGTTATTACCACAGGCATGGAGACTGTTTTACTGTCTGACCCTGGATTATCAGAGCAGAACACCTAGTGGTTATTACCACAGGCACGGAGACTGTTTTACTGTCTGACCCTGGAATATCAGAGCAGAACACCTAGTGGTTATTACCACAGGCATGGAGACTGTTTTACTGTCTGACCCTGGAATATCAGAGCAGAACACCTAGTGGTTATTACCACAGGCATGGAGACTGTTTTACTGTCTGACCCTGGAATATCAGAGCAGAACACCTAGTGGTTATTACCACAGGCATGGAGACTGTTTACTGTCTGACCCTGGAATATCAGAGCAGAACACCTAGTGGTTATTACCACAGGCATGGAGACTGTTTTACTGTCTGACCCTGGAATATCAGAGCAGAACACCTAGTGGTTACTACCACAGGCGTGGAGACTGTTTTACTGTCTGACCCTGGAATATCAGAGCAGAACACCTAGTGGTTATTACCACAGGCGTGAGACTGTTTTACTGTCCGACTCCTGGAATATCAGAGCAGAACACCTAGTGGTTATTACCACAGGCGTGGAGACTGTTTTACTGTCCGACCCTGGAATATCAGAGCAGAACACCTAGTGGTTATTACCACAGGCGTGAGAGACTGTTTTACTGTCCGACCCTGGAATATCAGAGCAGAACACCTAGTGGTTACTACCACAGGCGTGGAGACTGTTTTACTGTCTGACCCTGGAATATCAGAGCAGAACACCTAGTGGTTATTACTACAGGCGTGGAGACTGTTTTACTGTCCGACCCTGGAATATCAGAGCAGAACACCTAGTGGTTATTACCACAGGCGTGAGACTGTTTTACTGTCCGACCCTGGAATATCAGAGCAGAACACCTAGTGGTTATTACCACAGGCGTGAGACTGTTTTACTGTCCGACCCTGGAATATCAGAGCAGAACACCTAGTGGTTATTACCACAGGCGTGAGACTGTTTTACTGTCCGACCCTGGAATATCAGAGCAGAACACCTAGTGGTTATTACCACAGGCGTGAGACTGTTTTACTGTCCGACCCTGGAATATCAGAGCAGAACACCTAGTGGTTATTACCACAGGCGTGAGACTGTTTTACTGTCTGACCCTGGAATATCAGAGCAGAACACCTAGTGGTTATTACCACAGGCGTGAGACTGTTTTACTGTCTGACCCTGGAATATCAGAGCAGAACACCTAGTGGTTATTACCACAGGCGTGGAGACTGTTTTACTGTCCGACCCTGGAATATCAGAGCAGAACACCTAGTGGTTATTACCACAGGCATGGAGACTGTTTTACTGTCCGACCCTGGAATATCAGAGCAGAACACCTAGTGGTTATTACCACAGGCATGGAGACTGTTTTACTGTCTGACCCTGGAATATCAGAGCAGAACACCTAGTGGTTATTACCACAGGCATGGAGACTGTTTTACTGTCTGACCCTGGAATATCAGAGCAGAACACCTAGTGGTTATTACCACAGGCATGGAGACTGTTTTACTGTCTGACCCTGGAATATCAGAGCAGAACACCTAGTGGTTATTACCACAGGCGTGGAGACTGTTTTACTGTCTGACCCTGGAATATCAGAGCAGAACACCTAGTGGTTATTACCACAGGCGTGGAGACTGTTTTACTGTCCGACCCTGGAATATCAGAGCAGAACACCTAGTGGTTATTACCACAGGCGTGGAGACTGTTTTACTGTCCGACCCTGGAATATCAGAGCAGAACACCTAGTGGTTATTACCACAGGCGTGGAGACTGTTTTACTGTCCGACCCTGGAATATCAGAGCAGAACACCTAGTGGTTACTACCACAGGCGTGGAGACTGTTTTACTGTCTGACCCTGGAATATCAGAGCAGAACACCTAGTGGTTATTACCACAGGCGTGGAGACTGTTTTACTGTCCGACCCTGGAATATCAGAGCAGAACACCTAGTGGTTATTACCACAGGCGTGAGACTGTTTTACTGTCCGACCCTGGAATATCAGAGCAGAACACCTAGTGGTTATTACCACAGGCGTGGAGACTGTTTTACTGTCCGACCCTGGAATATCAGAGCAGAACACCTAGTGGTTATTACCACAGGCGTGGAGACTGTTTTACTGTCCGACCCTGGAATATCAGAGCAGAACACCTAGTGGTTATTACCACAGGCGTGAGACTGTTTTACTGTCCGACCCTGGAATATCAGAGCAGAACACCTAGTGGTTATTACCACAGGCGTGGAGACTGTTTTACTGTCTGACCCTGGAATATCAGAGCAGAACACCTAGTGGTTATTACCACAGGCGTGGAGACTGTTTTACTGTCTGACCCTGGAATATCAGAGCAGAACACCTAGTGGTTATTACCACAGGCGTGGAGACTGTTTTACTGTCCGACCCTGGAATATCAGAGCAGAACACCTAGTGGTTATTACCACAGGCATGGAGACTGTTTTACTGTCCGACCCTGGAATATCAGAGCAGAACACCTAGTGGTTATTACCACAGGCATGGAGACTGTTTTACTGTCTGACCCTGGAATATCAGAGCAGAACACCTAGTGGTTATTACCACAGGCATGGAGACTGTTTTACTGTCTGACCCTGGAATATCAGAGCAGAACACCTAGTGGTTATTACCACAGGCATGGAGACTGTTTTACTGTCTGACCCTGGAATATCAGAGCAGAACACCTAGTGGTTATTACCACAGGCGTGGAGACTGTTTTACTGTCTGACCCTGGAATATCAGAGCAGA
The DNA here is from genome assembly GCA_030435695.1 of Brachymystax lenok tsinlingensis. Taxonomy (NCBI): domain Eukaryota; kingdom Metazoa; phylum Chordata; class Actinopteri; order Salmoniformes; family Salmonidae; genus Brachymystax; species Brachymystax lenok. Next base: position 50,780,291 of record CM059814.1, read on the forward strand.
ACACCTAGTGGTTATTACCACAGGCGTGGAGACTGTTTTACTGTCCGACCCTGGAATATCAGAGCAGAACACCTAGTGGTTATTACCACAGGCGTGGAGACTGTTTTACTGTCCGACCCTGGAATATCAGAGCAGAACACCTAGTGGTTATTACCACAGGCGTGGAGACTGTTTTACTGTCTGACCCTGGAATATCAGAGCAGAACACCTAGTGGTTATTACCACAGGCCTGGAGACTGTTTTACTGTCTGACCCTGGAATATCAGAGCAGAACACCTAGTGGTTATTACCACAGGCATGGAGACTGTTTTACTGTCCGACCCTGGAATATCAGAGCAGAACACCTAGTGGTTATTACCACAGGCATGGAGACTGTTTTACTGTCCGACCCTGGAATATCAGAGCAGAACACCTAGTGGTTATTACCACAGGCATGGAGACTGTTTTACTGTCTGACCCTGGAATATCAGAGCAGAACACCTAGTGGTTATTACCACAGGCATGGAGACTGTTTTACTGTCTGACCCTGGAATATCAGAGCAGAACACCTAGTGGTTATTACCACAGGCATGGAGACTGTTTTACTGTCTGACCCTGGAATATCAGAGCAGAACACCTAGTGGTTATTACCACAGGCATGGAGACTGTTTTACTGTCTGACCCTGGAATATCAGAGCAGAACACCTAGTGGTTATTACCACAGGCATGGAGACTGTTTTACTGTCTGACCCTGGAATATCAGAGCAGAACACCTAGTGGTTATTACCACAGGCATGGAGACTGTTTTACTGTCTGACCCTGGAATATCAGAGCAGAACACCTAGTGGTTATTACCACAGGCATGGAGACTGTTTTACTGTCTGACCCTGGAATATCAGAGCAGAACACCTAGTGGTTATTACCACAGGCATGGAGACTGTTTTACTGTCTGACCCTGGAATATCAGAGCAGAACACCTAGTGGTTATTACCACAGGCATGGAGACTGTTTTACTGTCCGACCCTGGAATATCAGAGCAGAACACCTAGTGGTTATTACCACAGGCATGGAGACTGTTTTACTGTCCGACCCTGGATTATCAGAGCAGAACACCTAGTGGTTATTACCACAGGCATGGAGACTGTTTTACTGTCTGACCCTGGAATATCAGAGCAGAACACCTAGTGGTTATTACCACAGGCATGGAGACTGTTTTACTGTCTGACCCTGGAATATCAGAGCAGAACACCTAGTGGTTATTACCACAGGCATGGAGACTGTTTTACTGTCTGACCCTGGAATATCAGAGCAGAACACCTAGTGGTTATTACCACAGGCATGGAGACTGTTTTACTGTCTGACCCTGGAATATCAGAGCAGAACACCTAGTGGTTATTACCACAGGCATGGAGACTGTTTTACTGTCTGACCCTGGAATATCAGAGCAGAACACCTAGTGGTTATTACCACAGGCATGGAGACTGTTTTACTGTCCGACCCTGGAATATCAGAGCAGAACACCTAGTGGTTATTACCACAGGCATGGAGACTGTTTTACTGTCTGACCCTGGATTATCAGAGCAGAACACCTAGTGGTTATTACCACAGGCATGGAGACTGTTTTACTGTCTGACCCTGGAATATCAGAGCAGAACACCTAGTGGTTATTACCACAGGCATGGAGACTGTTTTACTGTCTGACCCTGGAATATCAGAGCAGAACACCTAGTGGTTATTACCACAGGCATGGAGACTGTTTTACTGTCTGACCCTGGAATATCAGAGCAGAACACCTAGTGGTTATTACCACAGGCATGGAGACTGTTTTACTGTCCGACCCTGGAATATCAGAGCAGAACACCTAGTGGTTATTACCACAGGCATGGAGACTGTTTTACTGTCTGACCCTGGAATATCAGAGCAGAACACCTAGTGGTTATTACCACAGGCATGGAGACTGTTTTACTGTCTGACCCTGGAATATCAGAGCAGAACACCTAGTGGTTATTACCACAGGCATGGAGACTGTTTTACTGTCTGACCCTGGAATATCAGAGCAGAACACCTAGTGGTTATTACCACAGGCATGGAGACTGTTTTACTGTCCGACCCTGGAATATCAGAGCAGAACACCTAGTGGTTATTACCACAGGCATGGAGACTGTTTTACTGTCTGACCCTGGAATATCAGAGCAGAACACCTAGTGGTTATTACCACAGGCATGGAGACTGTTTTACTGTCCGACCCTGGAATATCAGAGCAGAACACCTAGTGGTTATTACCACAGGCATGGAGACTGTTTTACTGTCCGACCCTGGAATATCAGAGCAGAACACCTAGTGGTTATTACCACAGGCATGGAGACTGTTTTACTGTCCGACCCTGGAATATCAGAGCAGAACACCTAGTGGTTATTACCACAGGCATGGAGACTGTTTTACTGTCTGACCCTGGAATATCAGAGCAGAACACCTAGTGGTTATTACCACAGGCATGGAGACTGTTTTACTGTCTGACCCTGGAATATCAGAGCAGAACACCTAGTGGTTATTACCACAGGCATGGAGACTGTTTTACTGTCTGACCCTGGAATATCAGAGCAGAACACCTAGTGGTTATTACCACAGGCATGGAGACTGTTTTACTGTGTTGTGTGGACAGAAAGTGGACATGTCATGTTTCCTCTTGAGGAGCAGACTGGCCAGTCAAGGGTTGTATGTTACACATGTCTACCCAACAGTTCAGTCTACAAGGAGGCTTTAGCTGCTGGACCTTTATGGAGAATCAATGTTCAAGGTACTCCTGGGTCCCTAATGGCACCCTATTCCCTGTATAGTGCACTACTTTAGACCAGGGCCCTATAGAACCCTATTCCCTATATAGTGCACTACTTTAGACCAGGGCCCTATAGAACCCTATTCCCTATATAGTGCACTACTTTAGACCAGGGCCCTATAGAACCCTATTCCCTGTATAGTGCACTACTTTAGACCAGGGCCCTATAGAACCCTATTCCCTATATAGTGCACTACTTTAGACCAGGGCCCTATAGAACCCTATTCCCTATATAGTGCACTACTTTAGACCAGGGCCCTATAGAACCCTATTCTCTATATAGTGCACTACTTTAGACCAGGGCCCTATAGAACCCTATTCCCTATATAGTGCACTACTTTAGACCAGGGCCCTATAGAACCCTATTCCCTGTATAGTGCATTACTTTAGACCAGAGGCCTATAGAACCCTATTCCCTATATAGTGCACTAGACCAGGGCCCTATAGAACCCTATTCCCTATATAGTGCACTAGACCAGGGCCCTATAGAACCCTATTCCCTGTATAGTGCACTACTTTTGACCCAGGGCCCTATAGAGAATAGGGTGACATTAGGAACACATGGACTGACTCATAACACCATAGTCTCAAAACAAACCCTGATCCATTAATTCCTCCGACGACACAAAAGACCAGATGGTCATTAGTCTAGCTGACTCCTGTCCATCTCCTCCTCATTGTGTTGACCAGATGGTCATTAGTCTAGCTGACTCCTGTCCATCTCCTCCTCATTGTGTTGACCAGATGGTCATTAGTCTAGCTGACTCCTGTCCATCTCCTCCTCATTGTGTTGACCAGATGGTCATTAGTCTAGCTGACTCCTGTCTATCTCCTCCTCATTGTGTTGACCAGATGTTCATTAGTCTAGCTGACTCCTGTCCATCTCCTCCTCATTGTGTTGACCAGATGGTCATTAGTCTAGCTGACTCCTGTCCATCTCCTCCTCATTGTGTTGACCAGATTGTCATTAGTCTAGCTGACTCCTGTCCATCTCCTCCTCATTGTGTTGACCAGATGGTCATTAGTCTAGCTGACTCCTGTCCATCTCCTCCTCATTGTGTTGACCAGATGTTCATTAGTCTAGCTGACTCCTGTCCATCTCCTCCTCATTGTGTTGACCAGATGATCATTAGTCTAGCTGACTCCTGTCCATCTCCTCCTCATTGTGTTGACCAGATGGTCATTAGTCTAGCTGACTCCTGTCCATCTCCTCGTCATTGTGTTGACCAGATGATCATTAGTCTAGCTGACTCCTGTCCATCTCCTCGTCATTGTGTTGACCAGATGGTCATTAGTCTAGCTGACTCCTGTCTATCTCCTCCTCATTGTGTTGACCAGATGGTCATTAGTCTAGCTGACTCCTGTCCATCTCCTCCTCATTGTGTTGACCATGGTCATTAGTCTAGCTGACTCCTGTCCATCTCCTCCTCATTGTGTTGACCAGATGTTCATTAGTCTAGCTGACTCCTGTCCATCTCCTCCTCATTGTGTTGACCAGATGATCATTAGTCTAGCTGACTCCTGTCCATCTCCTCCTCATTGTGTTGACCAGATGGTCATTAGTCTAGCTGACTCCTGTCCATCTCCTCCTCATTGTGTTGACCAGATGGTCATTAGTCTAGCTGACTCCTGTCCATCTCCTCCTCATTGTGTTGACCAGATGTTCATTAGTCTAGCTGACTCCTGTCCATCTCCTCCTCATTGTGTTGACCATGGTCATTAGTCTAGCTGACTCCTGTCCATCTCCTCCTCATTGTGTTGACCAGATGGTCATTAGTCTAGCTGACTCCTGTCCATCCCCTCCTTATTGTGTTGACCAGATGGTCATTAGTCTAGCTGACTCCTGTCCATCTCCTCCTCATTGTGTTGACCAGATGTTCATTAGTCTAGCTGACTCCTGTCTATCTCCTCCTCATTGTGTTGACCAGATGGTCATTAGTCTAGCTGACTCCTGTCCACCTCCTCCTCATTGTGTTGACCAGATGGTCATTAGTCTAGCTGACTCCTGTCCATCTCCTCCTCATTGTGTTGACCAGATGATCATTAGTCTAGCTGACTCCTGTCTATCTCCTCCTCATTGTGTTGACCAGATGGTCATTAGTCTAGCTGACTCCTGTCCATCTCCTCCTCATTGTGTTGACCAGATGTTCATTAGTCTAGCTGACTCCTGTCCACCTCCTCCATGCTTCTTCTTCACAGCTACTTTAAATAACACATTTTTGCCTTTCAGACCTTTGATTGCATGATAATTCCCTGTTCAATTAGTTTCATTCAAACCCCATTTAAAGATCTGTTTCACAATACAATCACTCTGTCATTATCAGAGAGCTCTGTTGTTTCACAACCCAATCACTCATTATCCCTCCATAATTATCAACGTAGTGACAGGCAGCCAGCCAGGCAAATAGACAGCCAGGCAAACAGACAGCCAGGCAGCCAGCCAGGCAAACAGCCAGCCATGCAAACAGACAGCCAGCCAGGCAGCCAGACAGACAGACAGACAGACAGACAGGCAAAAAGACAGCCATGCAAACAGACAGCCAGCCAGGCAGCCAGACAGACAGACAGACAGACAGACAGACAGGCAAAAAGACAGCCAGGCAAACAGACAGCCAGGCAGCCAGCCAGGCAAACAGCCAGCCATGCAAACAGACAGCCAGGCAGCCAGCCAGACAGACAGACAGACAGACAGGCAAAAAGACAGCCATGCAAACAGACAGCCAGCCAGGCAGCCAGACAGACAGGCACGTAGACAGACCGACAGACCGACAGGCAGAAACTGCTTGTTTCTGTTTTTTTTGTTTTGCGTCTCTTCTTGTGTTCACAGCAGAACGTGCCTCAGAGCCGCACAGAGAAGTGATAATCCATTTAATTGGAAAGCTTGTTCGTTTAGAGAAATAATTTATCTGTTAACTCATGACAGAGCAGACAGGCCTTTCAACATTGTTCTCCAGCACTGAAACACAACACAGCTTGGAGGTGAAAAATAACAACTCAGGAATATCAACAGGAAAGTCGTTGTTATGTTTACCATCTCAATCGTCTCATCATTGAGATATGTACATACCATCTTCTAAGACGCCATCGCGATCTAGGCAGACAATGTGGCCCCCCCAATCACCATGCGAACAGGACTGTGTTAAAGTGTTAAAGGATAAACATATCAGTCACTAGTCGGAGAAGTCATGTAAGTATCAAAAGACACGCTAAGTGTTCTGCTCTCCCGCTGCGAAGACACGGCAGCTCGTCCTGTTGTTGGTAATTATTACACTGACGAGTCACGGTGGCAGATCATGACAACCGCTTCAGTTTACAGCTGTGATGGGATAGTTAGAAACAACACCAGACACAGTCTAATCATTCTGGACATGAAGTCTGATGATCACGCGGTCACGTTGAAGATGCATAGCAATGATACTATATACAGTTGAAGTCGGAAGAAGTTTACATACACTAAGTTGACTGTGCCTTTTAAACAGCTTGGAAAATTCCAGAAAATGATTTCATGGCTTTAGAAGCTTCTGATACGCTAATTGACATCATTTGAGTCAAGTGTACCTGTGGATGGATTTCAAGGCCTACCTTCAAACTCAGTGCCTCTTTGCTTGACATCATGGGAAAATCTAAAGAAATCAGCCAAGACCTCAGAAAAAAATTGTAGACCTCCACAAGTCTGGTTCATCCTTGGGAGCAATTTCCAAATGCCTGAAGGTACCACGTTCATCTGTACAAACAATAGTACGCAAGTATAAACACCATGGGACCACACAGCTGTCATACCGCTCAGGAAGGAGACGCGTTCTGTCTCCTAGAGATGAACGTACTTTGGTGCGAAAAGTGCAAATCAATCCCAGAACAGCAGCAAAGGACCTTGTGAAGATGCTGGAGGAAACAGGTACAAAAGTATCTATATCCACAGTAAAACGAGTCCTATATCGACATAACCTGAAAGGCCGCACAGCAAGGAAGAAGCCACTGCTCCAAAACCGCCATAAAAAAGCCAGACTACGGTTTGCAACTGCACATGGGGACAAAGATCGTACTTTTTGGAGAAATGTCCTCTGGTCTGATGAAACAAAAATAGAACTGTTTGGCCGTAATGACCATCGTTATGTTTGGAGGAAAACGGGGGAGGCTTACAAGCCGAAGAACATCATCCAAACCATGAAGCACGGGGGTGGCAGCATCATGTTGTGGTGGTGCTTTGCTGCAGGAGGGACTGGTGCACTTCACTAAATAGATGGCATCATGAGGAAGGAAAATTATGTGGATATATTGAAGCAACATCTCAAGACATCAGTCAGGAAGTTAAAGCTTGGTCGCAAATGGGTCTTCCAAATGGACAATGACCCCAAGCATACTTCCAAAGTTGTGGCAAAATGGCTTAAGGACAACAAAGTCAAGGTATTGGAGTGGCCATCACAAAGCCCTGACCTCAATCCCATAGTGTGGGCAGAACTGAAAAAGCGTGTGCGAGCAAGGAGGCCTACAAACCTGACTCAGTTACACCAGCTCTGTCTAGAGGAATGGGACAAAATTCACCCAACTTATTGTGGGAAGCTTGTGGAAGGCTACACAAAACGTTTGACCGAAAGTTAAACAATTTAAAGGCAATGCTACCAAATACTAATTGAGTGTATGTAAACTTCTGACCCACTGGGAATGTGATGAAAGAAATAAAAACTGATATAAATCATTCTCTACTATTATTCTGACATTTCACATTTTTACAATAAAGTGGTGATCCTAACTGACCTGAGACCGGGAATTTTACTAGGATTAAATGTCAAGAATTGTGAAAAACTGAGTTTAAATGTATTTGGCTAAGGTGTATGTAAACTTCCGACTTCAACTTTAGATACAATTGGAACATGGTTTGAATGTGATTAACTGCCATTGGAAGTGAATGTTGACAGTTTCTCATTTAACCATTTTTTTGTCTGAAAAGTTCCTTTTATTAAGATTATGACTTTGTCGTTCTTAGACTTTGTTCACTGATTGATCTCCTTTTCCTTTCTATTGGAGTACAACAGATCTCACTCCTCTTTCTGTCGGAGTACAACGGATCTCACTCCTCTTTCTGTCGGAGTACAACGGATCTCACTCCTCTTTCTGTCGGAGTACAACGGATCTCACTCCTCTTTCTGTCGCAGTACAACGGATCTCACTCCTCTTTCTGTCGCAGTACAACGGATCTCACTCCTCTTTCTGTCGCAGTACAACGGATCTCACTCCTCTTTCTGTCGCAGTACAACGGATCTCACTCCTCTTTCTGTCGGAGTACAACGGATCTCACTCCTCTTTCTGTCGGGGGAGTACAACGGATCTCACTCCTCTTTCTGTCGGGGGAGTACAACGGATCTCACTCCTCTTTCTGTCGGAGTGCAACGGATCTCACTCCTCTTTCTGTCGGGGGAGTACAACGGATCTCGCTCCTCTTTCTGTCGGGGGAGTACGACGGATCTCGCTCCTCTTTCTGTCGGAGTACAACGGATCTCACTCTTTCTGTCGGGGGAGTACAACGGATCTCACTCCCCTTTCTGTCGGGGGAGTACAACGGATCTCACTCCTCTTTCTGTCGGGGGAGTACAACGGATCTCACTCCTCTTTCTGTCAGAGTGCAACGGATCTCACTCCTCTTTCTGTCGGGGGAGTACAACGGATCTCGCTCCTCTTTCTGTCGGGGGAGTACGACGGATCTCGCTCCTCTTTCTGTCGGAGTACAACGGATCTCACTCTTTCTGTCGGGGGAGTACAACGGATCTCACTCCTCTTTCTGTCGGACTACAACGGATCTCACTCCTCTTTCTGTCGGACTGCAACGGATCTCACTCCTCTTTCTGTCGGAGTACAACGGATCTCATTCCTCTTTCTGTCGGAGTACAATGGATCTCCGTCCCAGACAGAACAGTGTTTCCCTACAGAACAGAGATGTTCCTCTCTCTCTCTGTCTGACTGACTGACAACACAACAGAACAGACAGTTGATTAAATCTTGTAGTACCAAGCCTTCCTTCACGTTGGCTCACTCTACAACTGATGATTCCTACAGAATCAGAACGCAGGGAACTTTATGAAAAGGAGCTCCGGGAACCCGTCTCCATCTGGCTGATTACCCTGACCGAACCCAAATGGCACCCTATTCCCTATTTAGTGCATTACTTCAGCAGAAAATCTCATGCAAAAGTATTGCGCTATGAAGGGAACGGGGCGCCATTTGGGACGAGCCCGCTGTGTTAAATGGTCCTTTGTCTCTCCCTCTCCTTATTGTCTCTGGACATTCAAGTCATTGAGCACTAGGCCTGGTTGGCTGTCTGCGTTCAGCAGTGTTCAGTCTGTAGTCAGCAGATCCAGCTAATTTCAATGCCGCTGTGTCTCAATCAGACCTGGTGTTCACGTCCCAGAGATAATGATCCTGAAACATTGAGGCATCTGGGCCACAAAGAGGTAGCATCCCAAATGGCATCCTATTCCCTATATAGCACACTACTTTGGACCAGAACCCAATAGGCCCTAAAGGGAATAGCGGGCCATTTTGGAGACGTCCAGAGAATGGACCAAAGGGCTAATGTGTGATTGTCTCTCTCAGTTAAAAGGAATGGTATTTCTCACGGCCCATTGCACTCTGATTAGAAAACATAGTCTCCGGTGCCAGAACGTTTCACCATCAAATCCCAGCAGCAGAAGATTACTTTTCCTCTTCCACTATGTTGCCCTCTGTAATTACAGACGTCTTTCCCCATCCCTGATCATCTCTCTGTTAATATCACCATCTCTGATCAGCTCTCTGTTAATATCACCATCTCTGATCAGCTCTCTGTTAATATCACCATCTCTGATCATCTCTCTGCTAATATAACCATCTCTGATCATCTCTCTGTTAATATCACCATCTCTGATCATCTCTCTGCTAATATCACCATCTCTGATCATCTCTCTGTTAATATCACCATCTCTGATCAGCTCTCTGTTAATATCACCATCTCTGATCATCTCTCTGTTAATATAACCATCTCTGATCAGCTCTCTGTTAATATAACCATCTCTGATCATCTCTCTGTTAATATCACCATCTCTGATCATCTCTCTGTTAATATCACCATCTCTGATCATCTCTCTGTTAATATAACCATCTCTGATCAGCTCTCTGTTAATATAACCATCTCTGATCATCTCTCTGTTAATGTCACCATCTCTGATCAGCTCTCTGTTAATATCACCATCTCTGATCAGCTCTCTGTTAATATCACCATCTCTGATCAGCTCTCTGTTAATATCACCATCTCTTATCAGCTCTCTGTTAATATCACCATCTCTGATCAGCTCTCTGTTAATATCACCATCTCTGATCATCTCTCTGCTAATATCACCATCTCTGATCATCTCTCTGTTAATATCACCATCTCTGATCAGCTCTCTGTTAATATCACCATCTCTGATCATCTCTCTGTTAATATCACCATCTCTGATCAGCTCTCTGTTAATATCACCATCTCTGATCAGCTCTCTGCTAATATCACCATCTCTGATCAGCTCTCTGTTAATATCACCATCTCTGATCAGCTCTCTGTTAATATAACCATCTCTGATCAGCTCTCTGTTAATATAACCATCTCTGATCAGCTCTCTGTTAATATCACCATCTCTGATCAGCTCTCTGTTAATATAACCATCTCTGATCAGCTCTCTGTTAATATCACCATCTCTGATCAGCTCTCTGTTAATATCACCATCTCTGATCATCTCTCTGCTAATATCACCATCTCTGATCATCTCTCTGTTAATATCACCATCTCTGATCAGCTCTCTGTTAATATCACCATCTCTGATCATCTCTCTGTTAATATCACCATCTCTGATCAGCTCTCTGTTAATATCACCATCTCTGATCAGCTCTCTGTTAATATCACCATCTCTGATCATCTCTCTGTTAATGTCACCATCTCTGATCATCTCTCTGTTAATATCACCATCTCTGATCAGCTCTCTGTTAATATCACCATCTCTGATCAGCTCTCTGTTAATATCACCATCTCTGATCAGCTCTCTGTTAATATCACCATCTCTGATCAGCTCTCTGTTAATATCACCATCTCTGATCAGCTCTCTGTTAATATCACCATCTCTGATCAGCTCTCTGTTAATATCACCATCTCTGATCAGCTCTCTGTTAATATCACCATCTCTGATCAGCTCTCTGTTAATATCACCATCTCTGATCAGCTCTCTGTTAATATAACCATCTCTGATCAGCTCTCTGTTAATGTCACCATCTCTGATCAGCTCTCTGTTAATGTCACCATCTCTGATCAGCTCTCTGTTAATGTCACCATCTCTGATCAGCTCTCTGTTAATATCACCATCTCTGATCAGCTCTCTGTTAATATCACCATCTCTTATCAGCTCTCTGTTAATATCACCATCTCTGATCAGCTCTCTGTTAATATCACCATCTCTGATCATCTCTCTGCTAATATCACCATCTCTGATCATCTCTCTGTTAATATCACCATCTCTGATCAGCTCTCTGTTAATATCACCATCTCTGATCATCTCTCTGTTAATATCACCATCTCAAATCAAATCAAATCAAATCAAATTTTATTTGTCACATACACATGGTTAGCAGATGTTAATGCGAGTGTAGCGAAATGCTTGTGCTTCTAGTTCCGACCATGCAGTAGTATCTAACAAGTAATCTAACAAATTCACAACAACTACCTTATACACACAAGAGTAAAGGAATGAATACGAGTATGTACATATAAATATATGGATGAGCGATGGCTGACCGGCATAGGCAAGATGCAGTAGATGGTATGGAGTACAGTATATACACATATATATGAGATGAGTAATGTAGGATATGTAAACATTATATAAATGGCATTGTTTAAAGTGGCTAGTGATACATTATTTCATCCAATTATAATTATTAAAGTGGCTAGAGATTTGGGTCGATGACCTAACGGCATAGGCAAGATACAGTAGATGGTTTAGAGTACAGTGTATACATTTGATATGAGTATGTCGGATACGTAAACATTATATACAAAATTGTTTAAAGTGGCTAGTGATACATTTGTTACATCCAATTCCTATGTATAAAGTGGCTAGAGATTTAAGTCAGTATGTTGGCAGCAGCCACTCAATGTTAGTGATGGCTGTTTAACAGTCTGATGGCCTTGAGGTAGAAGCTGTTTTTCAGTCTCTCGGTCCCAGCTTTGATGCACCTGTACTGACCTCGCCTTCTGGATGATAGCGGGGTGAACAGGCAGTGGCTCGGGTGGTTGTTGTCCTTGATGATCTTTTTGGCCTTTCTGTGACATCGGGTGGTGTAGGTGTCCTGGAGGGCAGGTAGTTTAACCCGGTGATGCGTTGTGCAGTCCTCACTACCCTCTGGAGAGCCTTACGGTTGTGGGCGGAGCAGTTGCCGTACCAGGCGGTGATACAGCCCGACAGGATGCTCTCGATTGTGCATCTGTAAAAGTTTGTGAGTGATTTTGGTGACAAGCCAAATTTCTTCAGCCTCCTGAGGTTGAAGAGGCGCTGTTGCGCCTTCTTTACCACGCTGTCTGTGTGGGTGGACCAATTCAGTTTGTCCGTGATGTGTACGCCGAGGAACTTAAAACTTTCCACCTTCTCCACTACTGTCCCCTCGATGTGGATAGGGGGGTGCTCCCTCTCCTGTTTCCTGAAGTCCACGATCATCTCCTTTGTTTTGTTGACATTGAGTGAGAGGTTATTTTCCTGACACCACACTCCGAGGGCCCTCACCTCCTCTCTGTAGGCCGCCTCGCCGTCGTTGTTGGTAATCAAGCCTACCACTGTAGTGTCGTCCAGCAAACTTGATGATTGAGTTGGATGCGTGCTTGGCCACGCAGTCATGGGTAAACAGGGAGTACAGGAGAGGGCTGAGAACGCACCCTTGTGGGGCCCCAGTGTTGAGGATCAGCGGGGTGGAGATGTTGTTTCCTACCCTCACCACCTGGGACCGGCCCGTCAGGAAGTCCAGGACCCAGTTGCACAGGGCTGGGTCGAGACCCAGGGTCTCGAGCTTAATGACGAGCTTGGAGGGAACTATGGTGTTAAATGCTGAGCTGTAGTCGATGAACAGCATTCTTACATAAGTATTCCTCTTGTCCAGATGGGTTAGGGCAGTATGCAGTGTGATTGCGATTGGCGCTGCCTGTGGACCTATTGGGACGGTAAGCAAATTGGAGTGGGTCCAGGGTGTCTGGCAGGATGGAGGTGATATGATCCTTGACTAATCTCTCAAAGCACTTCATGATGACGGAAGTGAGTGCTACGGGCGATAGTCATTTAGCTCAGTCACCTTAGCTTTCTTGGGAACAGGAACAATGGTGGCCCTCTTGAAGCATGTGGGAACAGCAGACTGGGATAGGGACTGATTGAATATGTCCGTAAACACACCAGCCAGCTGGTCTGCGCATGCTCTGAGGACACGGCCAGGGATGCCATCTGGGCCGGCAGCCTTGCGAGGGTTAACACATTTAAATGTTTTTCTCACATTGGCTGCGGTGAAGGTGATCCCGCAGGTTTTGGTAGCGGGCCGTGTCGGTGGCACTGTATTGTCCTCAAAGCGAGCAAAGAAGTTGTTTAGTTTGTCTGGGAGCAGGACGTCATGGTCCGTGACGGGCTGGTTTTCTTTTTGTAGTCCGTGATTGACTGTAGACCCTGCCACATTCCTCTTGTGTCTGAGCCATTGAATTGTGACTCTACTTTGTCTCTATATTGACGCTAGCTTGTTTGATTGCCTTGCGGAGGAGTAGCTGCACTGTTTGTATTCAGTCATGTTTCCGGTAGCCTTTACCTGGTTAAAGCAGTGGTTCGCGCTTTCAGTTTTGCGCGAATGCTGCCATCAATCCATGGTTTCTGGTTGGGGAAGGTTTTGATATTTGCTATGGGTACAACATCACCAATGCATTTGCTAATAAACTCGCTCACCGAATCAGCGATACATCAATGTTGTTGTCAGATGCTATCCGAACATATCCCAGTCCACGTGCTCAAGCAATCTTGCAGCATGGAATCAGATTGGTCGGACCAGCGTTGAACAGACCTGAGAACGGGCGTTTCCTGTTTTAGTTTCTGTTTGTAGGCTGGGAGCAACAAAATGGAGTCATGGTCAGACTTGCCGAAAGGAGGGCGGAGAATAGCCTTGTATGCATCACGGAAGTTGGAATAACAGTGGTCCAGGATTTTACCAGCCCGGGTGGCATCTCTGATCAGCTCTCTGTTAATATCACCATCTCTGATCATCTCTCTGTTAATATCACCATCTCTGATCAGCTCTCTGTTAATATCACCATCTCTGATCATCTCTCTGTTAATATCACCATCTCTGATCATCTCTCTGCTAATATCACCATCTCTGATCATCTCTCTGTTAATATCACCATCTCTGATCAGCTCTCTGTTAATATCACCATCTCTGATCATCTCTCTGTTAATATCACCATCTCTGATCATCTCTCTGTTAATATCACCATCTCTGATCATCTCTCTGTTAATATCACCATCTCTGATCATCTCTCTGCTAATATCACCATCTCTGATCATCTCTCTGTTAATATCACCATCTCTGATCAGCTCTCTGTTAATATCACCATCTCTGATCATCTCTCTGTTAATATCACCATCTCTGATCATCTCTCTGTTAATATCACCATCTCTGATCATCTCTGCTGCTCTGTTAGCTGTTAGCTGCTGATCTACTGCTCTGTTTCTCTGCTGCTCTATTAGCTGCTGATCTACTGCTCTGTTTCTCTGCTGCTCTATTAGCTGCTGATCTGCTGCTCTGTTTCTCTGCTGCTCTATTAGCTGCTGATCTACTGCTCTGTTTCTCTGCTGCTCTATTAGCTGCTGATCTGCTGCTCTGTTTCTCTGCTGCTCTATTAGCTGCTGATCTACTGCTCTGTTTCTCTGCTGCTCTATTAGCTGCTGATCTACTGCTCTGTTTCTCTGCTGCTCTATTAGCTGCTGATCTACTGCTCTGTTTCTCTGCTGCTCTATTAGCTGCTGATCTACTGCTCTGTTTCTCTGCTGCTCTATTAGCTGCTGATCTGCTGCTCTGTTTCTCTGCTGCTCTATTAGCTGCTGATCTACTGCTCTGTTTCTCTGCTGCTCTATTAGCTGCTGATCTGCTGCTCTGTTTCTCTGCTGCTCTATTAGCTGCTGATCTACTGCTCTGTTTCTCTGCTGCTCTATTAGCTGCCGATCTACTGCTCTGTTTCTCTGCTGCTCTATTAGCTGCTGATCTGCTGCTCTGTTTCTCTGCTGCTCTATTAGCTGCTGATCTACTGCTCTGTTTCTCTGCTGCTCTATTAGCTGCTGATCTACTGCTCTGTTTCTCTGCTGCTCTATTAGCTGCCGATCTACTGCTCTGTTTCTCTGCTGCTCATTAGCTGCTGATCTACTGCTCTGTTTCTCTGCTGCTCTATTAGCTGCTGATCTACTGCTCTGTTTCTCTGCTGCTCTATTAGCTGCTGATCTACTGCTCTGTTTCTCTGCTGCTCTATTAGCTGCTGATCTGCTGCTCTGTTTCTCTGCTGCTCTATTAGCTGCTGATCTACTGCTCTGTTTCTCTGCTGCTCTATTAGCTGCTGATCTACTGCTCTGTTTCTCTGCTGCTCTATTAGCTGCTGATCTACTGCTCTGTTTCTCTGCTGCTCTATTAGCTGCTGATCTACTGCTCTGTTTCTCTGCTGCTCTATTAGCTGCTGATCTACTGCTCTGTTTCTCTGCTGCTCTATTAGCTGCTGATCTACTGCTCTGTTTCTCTGCTGCTCTATTAGCTGCTGATCTACTGCTCTGTTTCTCTGCTGCTCTATTAGCTGCTGATCTACTGCTCTGTTTCTCTGCTGCTCTATTAGCTGCTGATCTACTGCTCTGTTTCTCTGCTGCTCTATTAGCTGCTGATCTACTGCTCTGTTTCTCTGCTGCTCTATTAGCTGCTGATCTACTGCTCTGTTTCTCTGCTGCTCTATTAGCTGCTGATCTACTGCTCTGTTTCTCTGCTGTTCTATTAGCTGTTAGCTGCTGCTCTGTTTGCAGCCTTGTGGTGATGGATCACGTACGTAAACAAAGATCTCAATCAACTCTGTGTGGTTCATTTTCCTCATTTTCTTCATTTGACTCTCTGAGGCAAAGCCCCAAGGAGCATGAACAACCAGTGAAATGTTGATCCCTGCGCGCCACTGTAAGCGTGCCTCTCTGTGTGAGGCGCTGTGTCCGTGTTGTCTAGAGAGTGGTGCTCTCCACGGTCGGCCACAGAGCAGTTCATGCACGTCACTCTAGAGACCTGGCTGTGTTTTGCTCTGAAGTGTTGTTCGCTGGTCTTCATTAACAGTCAGCTGGCAACGTAGCAGGGAACACTTACTGTGGTCTTCTCTCTTCTGAATTTGGCGCCAGTACACACCAACACACTGTCCAGAGAGTTAGACAGCCTCTGCACTGAGACAGTGCAGAATGTCACATTTAACCCCATACTAATTTATCACTTCATTATCTAGAATGTAAAATGTGATTATTAGCCAGCTTAGTTGGTTTCATGTTGCGTCGTCTCTTCTCGTCTCTCTGAGCACTGTGGGCCTCAGCCTCCATTCTGTTCCAGCCTCTCTCTCTTCTGTCTGTCCTGGGAATCTCGAATCACAGGAGACTCTTGATCAGGAGAGGTTTGATCAGGAGAGGTTTGATCAGGAGGCTTGAGCTCTGCCTTTTGGTGGCTTGACTTGACTCAGTGGCAGCAAGCTCTGTTGATGTGTATAACAGCCATGCTCTCTGTCTGTCTGTCCATCTCCCTCAGGAGTTGTTCTGTCCCTTAGGTGAACACCTGTCTGTCTGTCCATCTCCCTCGGGAGTCTTGCTGTCCCTTTTATTTTATTCCTTTATTTAACCAGGTAGTTCTATATGATGTCATAATACACCTTTATTTAACCAGGTAGTTCTATATGATGTCATAATACACCTTTATTTAACCAGGTAGTTCTATATGATGTCATAATACACCTTTATTTAACCAGGTAGTTCTATATGATGTCATAATACACCTTTATTTAACCAGGTAGTTCTATATGATGTCATAATACAGGTAGGCCAGTTGAGAACAAGTTCTCATTTACAACCTCGACCTGGCCAAGATAAAGCAAAGCAGTTCGACACAAACAACAACACAGAGATACACATTGAAGTAAAACAAACATACAGTCAATAACACAATAGAAAAAGTCTATATACAGTGAGTGGAAATGAGGTAGGATAAGGAAGGTAAGGCAATAAATAGGCCATGGTGGCAAAGTAATTACAATATAGCATTTAAACACTGGAGTGATAGATGTGCAGAAGATGAATGTGCAAGTAGAGATACTGGGGTGTAAAGGAGCAAGATAAATAAATAACAGTATGGTGAGGCAATCATTTGAGAAACCAAGGCTGTTGAGTCTGCCGATAAGAATGTGGTGATTGACAGAGTCGAAAGCCTTGGCCAGGTCGATGAATACGGCTGCACAGTAATGTCTCTTATCGATGGCGGTTATGATATCGTTTAGTACCTTGAGCGTGGCTGAGGTGCACCCGTGACCAGCTCGGAAACCGGATTGCACAGCGGAGAAGGTACGGTGGGATTTAAAATGGTTGGTGATCTGTTTGTTAACTTGGGTTTCGAAGACCTTAGAAAGGCAGGGTAGGATAGATATAGGTCTGTAGCAGTTTGGGTCTAGAGTGTCTCCCCCTTTGAAGAGGGGGATGACGCGGCAGCTTTCCAGTCTTTGGGGATCTCAGACGATACGAAAGAGAGGTTGAACAGGCTAGTAATAGGGGTTGCAACAATCAGATCATTTTAGAAAGAGAGGGTCCAGATTGTCTAGCCCGGCTGATTTGTAGGGGTCCAGATTTTGCAGCTCTTTCAGAACATCAGCTGTCTGGATTTGGGTGAAGGAGAAGCTGGGGAGGCTCGGACAAGTAGCTGAGAGGGGGCTGTTGACTGGGGTAAGGGTAGCCAAGTGGAAAGCATGGGGCATGCTCATTTAAGATGGTGAGGAAAGCACTTTTAAAGAATAACCAGGCATCCTCTACTGACTGGATGAGGTCAATATCCTTCCAGGATACCCGGGCCAGGTCGATTAGAAAGGCCTGCTCGCTGAAGTGTTTTAGGGAGCGTTTGACAGTGATGATGGGTGGTCGTTTGACCGCAGACCCATTACGGATGCAGGCAATGAGGCAGTGATCGCTGAGATCTTGGTTGAAGACAGCAGAGGTGTATTTAGAGGGCAAGTTGGTTAGGATGATATCTATGAGGGTGCCCGTGTTTACTGATTTAGGGTTGTACCTGGTGGGTTCCTTGATGATTTGTGTGAGATTGAGGGCATCTATCTTAGATTGTAGGACTGCCGGGATGTTAAGCATATCCAGTTTAGGTCACCTAGCAGCACGAGCTCTGGGGGGCATTTAATTCACATATGGTGTCCAGGGCACACCTGGGGGCTGAGGGTGGTCTATAACAAGCAGCAACGGTGAGAGACTTGTTTCTGGAAAGGTGGATTTGGGCACAGATTGTTTGGGCACAGACCTGGATAGTAAGACAGAACCCTGCAGGCTATCTCTGCAGTAGATTGCAACTCCGCCCCCTTTGGCAATTCTATCTTGTCGGAAAATGTTGTAGTTGGGATGGAGATTTCAATATTATTTTTTTCTTCCTAATCCAGGATTCAGACACGGCTAGAACATCCGGGTTGGCAGAGTGTGCTAAAGCAGTGAATAAAACAAACTTAGGGAGGAGGCTTCTGATGTTAACATGCATGAAACCAAGGCTTTTACGGTTACAGAAGTCAACAAATGAGAGCGCCTGGGGAATGGGAGTGGAGCTAGACACTGCAGGGCCTGGATTAACCTCTATATCACCAGAGGAACAGAGGAGGAGTAGGATAAGGGTACGGCTAAAGGCTATAATGACTGGTCGTCTAGGACGTCCTGAACAGAGAGTAAAAGGAGCAGGTTTCTGGGCGCGGAAGAATAGATTCAAGGCATAATGTACAGACAAAGGTATGGTATGATGTGAATACAGTGGAGGTAGACCTAGGCATTGAGTGATGATGAGAGAGATATTGTCTCTAGAAACATTTAAACCAGGTGATGTCATTGCATGTGTGGGTGGTGGAACTGAAGGGTTGGATAAGGTATATTGAGCAGGGCTAGAGGCTCTACAGTGAAATAAGACAATATTCACTAACCAAAACAGCAATGGACGAGGCACATTGACATTAGGGAGAGGCATGCGTAGCCGAGTGATCCTAGGGGTCCAGTGAGTAGTGAGGCTGGCTGGAGACACAGCGATTCAGACTGCTAGCGGGCCGGGGCTAGCATAAGGGCCTTAGAGGGACGTTGCGATGGAAGAAGTCTGTTGTAGCCTCCTTGTGCGGCTACATTGGCAGACCAGTCGTGATGGATTAGCAGGGCTCCGTGTAGTAAAGGGGTCCAGTCCAATTGGCAAAATAGGTATAGTGGCCCAAGAAATTGGCCGATGGATCTCTTCAGTCAACAGTCCCATATGCTCTAGACAGCTAGCGGGTTGCGGCTAGCAGATGGGCATTCAGGGGACGTCGCGACCGAGGATCCTGTTGAAAAATCCCCTCGGGCAGATTACGTCGGTAGTCCAGTCGTGATGGATTGGCGGGTCTCCGTATCGGCAGTAAAAGGGGTCCAGGCCAATTGGCCAAATAGGTATTGTAGCCCAAGGAGTGGCTGATGGACCTCTTCAGCTAGCCGGTAGATGGGCCTAGCATGGCTAGCTCCAGGCTAATTGGTGCTTGCTTTGAATCGCGTTGTGCAGACTGGCAAGAGTTGTCCGGGCTAAAGGTTAGCTGACTACTAGCTAGTAGCTAGTTAGCTGGCGTGCCTTTGCCTGGGAGTTTCGGTTCTAAAGTAAAGATCCGTACCACATTGGGTGAGGTGGGTTGCAGGAGAGTGTTTTCAAATTGCGGTTAAGAAAAATATTTTAAAAGTGTATGCGAAGAAAATATATATATACAGGACACGACGAAAACAAAGACGTCTACGCCATCTTGGAAAACAGAAACTCCCTTAGGTGAACACCTGTCTGTCTCTCTCTCTACCCAGGTGAACACCTGTCTGTCTGTCTCTCTCTCTACCCAGGTGAACACCTGTCTGTCTCTCTGTCTCTCTCTCTACCCAGGTGAACACCTGTCTGTCTGTCTGTCTATTTCAAGTATAACAATGTCTGTCTGTCTGTCCCGCTCCTCCAGGTATTAACTGTCTGTCTGTCTCTCTCTCTACCCAGGTGAACACCTGCTTGTGTGTCTGTCTGTCCCTCTCCTCCAGGTATTAACTGTCTGTCTCTCTCTTCCCAGGTGAACACCTGCGCGTGTGTCCTCAGGGCTACACCTGTTGTACGTCTGACATGGAGGAGAAACTGGGGCAGCAGAGCAAGCTGGAGTTTGAGAACCTGGTGGAGGACACCAGCCAAACACTCAGGACCACCTTGGTGTCCAGACATCAACAGTTTGACGGTAAGACAGACAGACACCAGTCACACAGTCAGGACCACCTTGGTGTCCAGACATCAACAGTTTGACGGTAAGACAGACAGACACCAGTCACACAGTCAGGACCACCTTGGTGTCCAGACATCAACAGTTTGACGGTAAGACAAACAGACAGACACCAGTCACACAGTCAGGACCACCTTGGTGTCCAGACATCAACAGTTTGACGGTAAGACAGACAGACAGACACCAGTCACACAGTCAGGACCACCTTGGTGTCCAGACATTAACAGTTTGACGGTAAGACAGACAGACACCAGTCACACAGTCAGGACCACCTTGGTGTCCAGACATTAACAGTTTGACTGTAAGACAGACAGACACCAGTCACACAGTCAGGACCACCTTGGTGTCCAGACATTAACAGTTTGACGGTAAGACAGACAGACACCAGTCACACAGTCAGGACCACCTTGGTGTCCAGACATTAACAGTTTGACTGTAAGACAGACAGACACCAGTCACACAGTCAGGACCACCTTGGTGTCCAGACATTAACAGTTTGACTGTAAGACAGACAGACACCAGTCACACAGTCAGGACCACCTTGGTGTCCAGACATTAACAGTTTGACGGTAAGACAGACAGACACCAGTCACACAGTCAGGACCACCTTGGTGTCCAGACATTAACAGTTTGACGGTAAGACAGACGGCTAGCTGGGTTTCTTGTCTGTCATTGTGTGTCCTGAGCTCCATAGCAGAATGTAGAGCTCATACTGGATGTCAGCTAACTCTATTGCTGTTATTATATACAATAGTTGTTGGTACAAAGTGGATGTTATTGGAAGCGCCCCGCCTATCTAGTGATGGGGGGAAACACTGAGTTGTGAAACCTGGTGTGTCTGTCAAATGGAGCTGATGACCTCACTGGGCATAATCTAGTTACTACCACACACCATGAAGCTGTTATACTGCTACCACACACCATGAAGCTGTTATACTGCTACCACACACCATGAAGCTGTTATACTGCTACCACACACCATGAAGCTGTTGTACTGCTACCACACACCATGAAGCTGTTATACTGCTACCACACACCATGAAGCTGTTATACTGCTACCTCACACCATGAAGCTGTTATACTGCTACCTCACACCATGAAGCTGTTATACTGCTACCACACACCATGAAGCTGTTATACTGCTACCTCACACCATGAAGCTGTTATACTGCTACCACACACCATGAAGCTGTTATACTGCTACCTCACACCATGAAGCTGTTATACTGCTACCACACACCATGAAGCTGTTATACTGCTACCTCACACCATGAAGCTGTTATACTGCTACCTCACAGACTAGGCTGTTACTGTGAATGGTTAAGACTGCTTTGGCCTGGCTGCTACATTGGGCTGCTGCAGTGAATGGTTAAGACTGCTTTGGCCTGGCTGCTACATTGGGCTGTTACAGTGAATGGTTAAGACTGCTTTGGCCTGGCTGCTACATTGGGCTGCTGCAGTGAATGGTTAAGACTGCTTTGGCCTGGCTGCTACATTGGGCTGTTACAGTGAATGGTTAAGACTGCTTTGGCCTGGCTGCTACATTGGGCTGCTGCAGTGAATGGTTAAGACTGCTTTGGCCTGGCTGCTACATTGGACTGCTGCAGTGAATGGTTAAGACTGCTTTGGCCTGGCTGCTACATTGGGCTGCTGCAGTGAATGGTTAAGACTGCTTTGGCCTGGCTGCTACATTGGACTGCTGCAGTGAACTGCAACTGCTCCGCCCACAACCGTAAAGCTCTCCAGAGGGTAGTGAGGACTGCACAACGCATCACCGTTAAACTACCTGCCCTCCAGGACACCTACACCACCATGTCACAGAAAGGCCAAAAGATCATCAAGGACAACAACCACCGAGCCACTGCCTGTTCACCCCGCTATCATCCAGAAGGCGAGGTCAGTACAGGTGCATCAAAGCACCGAGAGACTGAAAAACAGCTTCTACCTCAAGGCCATCAGACTGTTAAACAGCCATCACTAACATTGAGTGGCTGCTGCCAACATACTGCTTAAATCTCTAGCCACTTTATACCATAGGAATTGGATGTAACAAATGTATCACTACCACTTTAAACAATTTTGTATATAATGTTTACGTATCCGACATACTCATATCAAATGTATACACTGTATACTCTAAACCATCTACACCATGAAGCTGTCATACCCAAATCTCTAGCCACTTTAATAATTATAATTGGATGAAATAATGTATCACTAGCCACTTTAAACAATGCCATTTATATAATGTTTACATATCCTACATTACTCATCTCATGAAGCTGTATATACTGTACTCCATACCATCTACTGCATCTTGCCTTATGCTGCTACCACACTCATCCATGAAGCTGTTATATGTACATACTGTATTCACACTCTTGTGTGTATAAGGTAGTTGTTGTGAATTTGTTAGATTACTGTTAGATACTACTGCATGGTCAACTAGAAGCACAAGCATTATACTGCTACACTCGCATTAACATCTGCTAACCATGTGTATGTGACAAATAAAATTTGATTTGATTTGATTTGAATGGTTAAGACTGCTTTGGCCTGGCTGCTACATTGGACTGCTGCAGTGAATGGTTAAGACTGCTTTGGCCTGGCTGCTACATTGGGCTGCTGCAGTGAATGGTTAAGACTGCTTTGGGCTGGCTGTTACATTGGGCTGCTGCAGTGAATGGTACGAGGATAAAAGCAGCTTGTGTAATGGACTAGCTGCCAACAGGTCATTAATACGGAGCAGGAGGACATGAATAAGTGAGGGCGTTGTGGAAGTTACATGATGAATACCATGTGGGGTCATCCGCGGCTGTCTCCTCCACCTCCCAGAGACACGTTCTGCTTTAGCAGTAACACATCAATAACAGACCAAGGCTGTCTCAAATGGCACACTATGCCCTATATAGTGCACTACTTTAGATCAGAGTCCTATATAGTGCACTACTTTAGACCAGGGCCCTATATAGTGCACTACTTTAGACCAGGGCCCTATATAGTGCACTACTTTAGACCAGGGCCCTAAATAGTGCACTACTTTAGACCAGGGCCCTAAATAGTGCACTACTTTAGACCAGGGCCCTATTTAGTGCACTACTTTAGACCAGGGCCCTATTTAGTGCACTACTTTATACCAGGGCCCTATATAGTGCACTACTTTAGACCAGGGCCCTATATAGTGCACTACTTTAGACCAGGGCCCATAGCAGGGTTGGGTAGGTTACTTTCTAATTGTAATCAGTAATGTAACTTTTGGATTACCCAAACGGAGATTCAGAGTGTTTAATAGTCACATGTACAGGGTTTGATTGCAGGTTTCTGTGAAATTATTAGGCTTCAAGCTCCAACATGTAGGACTAGTGAAATAAAATAATGAAAATGGTAATAAAACAATGGGGGGGTAGCTGACTAGTGGTGTCTGTTCAGCAGCCTGATGGTCTGGGGATAGAAACAGCTGACTAGTGGTGTCTGTTCAGCAGCCTGATGGTCTGGGGGTAGAAACAGCTGACTAGTGGTGTCTATTCAGCAGCCTGATGGTCTGGGGATAGAAACAGCTGACTAGTGGTGTCTATTCAGCAGCCTGATGGTCTGGGGGTAGAAACAGCTGACTAGTGGTGTCTATTCAGCAGCCTGATGGTCTGGGGATAGAAACAGCTGACTAGTGGTGTCTGTTCAGCAGCCTGATGGTCTGGGGGTAGAAACAGCTGACTAGTGGTGTCTGTTCAGCAGCCTGATGGTCTGGGGATAGAAACAGCTGACTAGTGGTGTCTATTCAGCAGCCTGATGGTCTGGGGGTAGAAACAGCTGACTAGCACTACTTTAGACCAGGGCCCTATATAGTGCACTACTTTAGACCAGGGCCCTAAATAGTGCACTACTTTAGACCAGGGCCCTAAATAGTGCACTACTTTAGACCAGGAGCCCTATTTAGTGCACTCACTTTAGACCAGGGCCCTATTTAGTGCACTACTTTATACAGGGCCCTATATAGTGCACTACTTTAGACCAGGGCCCTATAGTGCACTACTTTAGACCAGGGCCCATAGCAGGGTTGGGTAGGTTACTTTCTAATTGTAATCAGTAATGTAACTTTGGATTACCCAAACGGAGATTCAGAGTGTTTAATAGTCACATGTACAGGGTTTGATTGCAGGTTTCTGTGAAATTATTAGGCTTCAAGCTCCAACATGTAGGACTAGTGAAATAAAATAATGAAAATGGTAATAAAACAATGGGGGGGTAGCTGACTAGTGGTGTCTATTCAGCAGCCTGATGGTCTGGGGGTAGAAACAGCTGACTAGTGGTGTCTATTCAGCAGCCTGATGGTCTGGGGATAGAAACAGCTGACTAGTGGTGTCTATTCAGCAGCCTGATGGTCTGGGGTAGAAACAGCTGACTAGTGGTGTCTATTCAGCAGCCTGATGGTCTGGGGATAGAAACAGCTGACTAGTGGTGTCTGTTCAGCAGCCTGATGGTCTGGGGTAGAAACAGCTGACTAGTGGTGTCTGTTCAGCAGCCTGATGGTCTGGGGTAGAAACAGCTGACTAGTGGTGTCTGTTCAGCAGCCTGATGGTCTGGGGATAGAAACAGCTGACTAGTGGTGTCTGTTCAGCAGCCTGATGGTCTGGGGATAGAAACAGCTGACTAGTGGTGTCTGTTCAGCAGCCTGATGGTCTGGGGGTAGAAACAGCTGACTAGTGGTGTCTATTCAGCAGCCTGATGGTCTGGGGGTAGAAACAGCTGACTAGTGGTGTCTGTTCAGCAGCCTGATGGTCTGGGGGTAGAAACAGCTGACTAGTGGTGTCTATTCAGCAGCCTGATGGTCTGGGGATAGAAACAGCTGACTAGTGGTGTCTATTCAGCAGCCTGATGGTCTGGGGATAGAAACAGCTGACTAGTGGTGTCTATTCAGCAGCCTGATGGTCTGGGGATAGAAACAGCTGACTAGTGGTGTCTATTCAGCAGCCTGATGGTCTGGGGGTAGAAACAGCTGACTAGTGGTGTCTGTTCAGCAGCCTGATGGTCTGGGGATAGAAACAGCTGACTAGTGGTGTCTATTCAGCAGCCTGATGGTCTGGGGGTAGAAACAGCTGACTAGTGGTGTCTATTCAGCAGCCTGATGGTCTGGGGATAGAAACAGCTGACTAGTGGTGTCTGTTCAGCAGCCTGATGGTCTGGGGGTAGAAACAGCTGACTAGTGGTGTCTATTCAGCAGCCTGATGGTCTGGGGATAGAAACAGCTGACTAGTGGTGTCTGTTCAGCAGCCTGATGGTCTGGGGGTAGAAACAGCTGACTAGTGGTGTCTGTTCAGCAGCCTGATGGTCTGAGGGTAGAAACTATTGGCCAGTCTTTCAGTTTTCGCCATGATGCTCCTGTACTGCCCATGTCTGAGTGATTGAAGCGGGGAGAACAGGGCATGGCTTGGGTGGCTGCTGTCCCTGATGATCCTCTTGGCCTCCTGTTGAGGATCAGTGTCGAGGAGGTAATGTTGCCTACCTCCACCCTTGTGGGCCCTCGTGTTGAGGATCAGTGTCGAGGAGGTAATGTTGCCTACCTCCTCCCTTGCGGGCCCTCGTGTTGAGGATCAGTGTCGAGGAGGTAATGTTGCCTACCTCCACCCTTGTGGGGCCCTCGTGTTGAGGATCAGTGTCGAGGAGGTATTGTTGCCTACCTTCACCCTTGTGGGCCCTCGTGTTGAGGATCAGTGTCGAGGAGGTAATGTTGCCTACCTCCACCCTTGTGGGGCCCTCGTGTTGAGGATCAGTGTCGAGGAGGTAATGTTGCCTACCTCCACCCTTGTGGGGCCTCGTGTTGAGGATCAGTGTCGAGGAGGTATTGTTGCCTACCTCCACCCTTGTGGGCCCTCGTGTTGAGGATCAGTGTCGAGGAGGTAATGTTGCCTACCTCCACCCTTGTGGGCCCTCGTGTTGAGGATCAGTGTCGAGGAGGTAATGTTGCCTACCTTCACCCTTGTGGGCCCTCGTGTTGAGGATCAGTGTCGAGGAGGTAATGTTGCCTACCTTCACCCTTGTGGGGCCCTCGTGTTGAGGATCAGTGTCGAGGAGGTAAGGTTGCCTACCTTTCGCCCTTGTGGGGCCCTCGTGTTGAGGATCAGTGTCGAGGAGGTATTGTTGCCTACCTCCACCCTTGTGGGCCCTCGTGTTGAGGATCAGTGTCGAGGAGGTATTGTTGCCTACCTCCACCCTTGTGGGGCCCTCGTGTTGAGGATCAGTGTCGAGGAGGTAATGTTGCCTACCTCCACCCTTGTGGGGCCTCGTGTTGAGGATCAGTGTCGAGGAGGTATTGTTGCCTACCTCCACCCTTGTGGGCCCTCGTGTTGAGGATCAGTGTCGAGGAGGTAATGTTGCCTACCTCCACCCTTGTGGGCCCTCGTGTTGAGGATCAGTGTCGAGGAGGTAATGTTGCCTACCTCCACCCTTGTGGGCCCTCGTGTTGAGGATCAGTGTCGAGGAGGTAATGTTGCCTACCTCCACCCTTGTGGGGCCCTCGTGTTGAGGATCAGTGTCGAAGAGGTAATGTTGCCTACCTTTCGCCCTTGTGGGGCCCTCGTGTTGAGGATCAGTGTCGAGGAGGTATTGTTGTCTACCTCCACCCTTGTGGGGCCCTCGTGTTGAGGATCAGTGTCGAGGAGGTAATGTTGCCTACCTCCACCCTTGTGGGGCCCTCGTGTTGAGGATCAGTGTCGAGGAGGTATTGTTGCCTACCTTCACCCTTGTGGGCCCTCGTGTTGAGGATCAGTGTCGAGGAGGTAATGTTGCCTACCTCCTCCCTTGCGGGCCCTCGTGATGAGGATCAGTGTCGAGGAGGTAATGTTGCCTACCTCCACCCTTGTGGGGCCTCGTGTTGAGGATCAGTGTCGAGGAGGTATTGTTGCCTACCTCCACCCTTGTGGGCCCTCGTGTTGAGGATCAGTGTCGAGGAGGTAATGTTGCCTACCTCCACCCTTGTGGGCCCTCGTGTTGAGGATCAGTGTCGAGGAGGTAATGTTGCCTACCTTCACCCTTGTGGGCCCTCGTGTTGAGGATCAGTGTCGAGGAGGTAATGTTGCCTACCTTTCACCCTTGTGGGGCCCTCGTGTTGAGGATCAGTGTCGAGGAGGTATTGTTGCCTACCTCCACCCTTGTGGGGCCCTCGTGTTGAGGATCAGTGTCGAGGAGGTAATGTTGCCTACCTCCACCCTTGTGGGGCGGTCCGTCAGGAAGTCCAGGACCCAGTTGCATAGGGAGGAGTTCAGTCCCAGGGCCCGGAGATTTCTAATGAGCTGATCAGACACTACGAGCTGCAGTCGATGAACAGCATCCTCACATACAGTATGCACTCCTCTTGTCCAGCTGGCTGAGGGCAGTTAAATAGCGTCGTCCGTGGGTCAGTCAAGGCAGTAGGTGAATTGGAGAGGGAGGAGGTGGATATGGTCTTTGACTAGCCTCTCAAAGCACTTCATCATGATGGAGGGCAGCGCTACGAGTCGCTAGTCATTCAGTTGGGGCACAGCAATGATAGTGGACATCTTGAAGCAGCTGGGTACAGCGGCCTGAGCTGGGGAGAGATTGAAAATGTCAGAGAACACAGCCAGCCGGTCTGCACATGCTGAGAGCACGGCTAGAGATGCCGTCTGGGCCTGCAGCCTTGGGATGGTTAACACATATGAATGACTTACGTACTGTGGAGTATTGGAAACATTATCATTCAGAATAACCAATCATATTAATTGCGAAGAGGGTTATGGTTTGAATGAACTCGTATTAACCGTCCTCCAAAGAGTGTGATTGGGTAATGAGAGGCCAGGTTAGACTACTCTGTCTACTCTCTCTCCTCTGGCACCTCTCTCTCCTGTCTACTCTCTCTCCTCTGGCACCTCTCTCTCCTGTCTACTCTCTCTCTCCTGTCTACTCTCTCTCCTGTCTACTCTCTCTCTCCTGTCTACTCTCTCTCCTCTGTCACTTCTCTCTCCTGTCTACTCTCTCTCTCTGTCTACTCTCTCTCTCCTGTCTACTCTCTCTCCTGTCTACTCTCTCTCTCTGTCACTTCTCTCTCCTGTCTACTCTCTCTCTCCTGTCTACTCTCTCTCTCCTGTCTACTCTCTCTCTCCTCTGGCACTTCTCTCTCCTGTCTACTCTCTCTCTCCTGTCTACTCTCTCTCTCCTGTCTACTCTCTCTCCTCTGGCACTTCTCTCTCCTGTCTACTCTCTCTCTCCTGTCTACTCTCTCTCTCTCTCCTGTCTACTCTCTCTCCTGTCTACTCTCTCTCTCCTGTCTACTCTCTCTCTCTCCTGTCTACTCTCTCTCCTCTGGCACTTCTCTCTCCTGTCTACTCTCTCTCTCCTGTCTACTCTCTCTCTCCTGTCTACTCTCTCTCTCCTGTCTACTCTCTCTCTCCTGTCTACTCTCTCTCCTGTCTACTCTCTCTCCTGTCTACTCTCTCTCTCCTGTCTACTCTCTCTCCTCTGGCACTTCTCTCTCCTGTCTACTCTCTCTCTCCTGTCTACTCTCTCTCTCCTGTCTACTCTCTCTCTCCTGTCTACTCTCTCTCTCCTGTCTACTCTCTCTCCTCTGTTACTTCTCTCTCCTGTCTACTCTCTCCTCTGGCACCTCTCTCTCCTGTCTACTCTCTCTCCTCTGGCACCTCTCTCTCCTGTCTACTCTCTCTCTCCTGTCTACTCTCTCTCCTCTCTCCTCTCTCCTGTCTACTCTCTCTCCTCTGTCTCCTCTCTCCTGTCTCCTCTCTCCTCTGTCTCCTCTCCCTCTGTCCTCTCTCTCTGTCACCTCTCTCCTCTGTCTCCTCTCTCCTGTCTACTCTCTCCTCTGTCTCCTCTCTCCTCTGTCCTCTCTCTCTGTCACCTCTCTCCTCTTTATAATATCTCCTCTCTAATCTCTCCTCTCTGTCACCTTTCTCCTCTCTCTCCTCCCTCTGTAGTCTCCCTCCCCTCTCCCACCTTGCAGGGTTTGAGTCCATCCCTCCTTCATTTCCCATGGCCTGATTTCTGTCCCGTTATTTATAGGAGCCTATCTATTAGAACCCTGTAACTGTGCTGTTGATTACCGACTGCCTCTCCGGTGTCATGCATTATTGAGTAATCCTGATGCTGGAGTGTCTGTAGCACCACGGCAGGATTAAGTTAGCCAGCCACACTGGAATTAAGTTAGTCCAGGGATCCAGGGATTTCTCTCCATCTCTTTCAGTAGGCTGTCATAGTCCCACTGAGACTGATCTGGGCTTTATCCCAAATGGCTCCCCTATGGACCCTGGTCAAAAGTAGTGCACTATCTAGGGAATAGGATGGCATTTGGGATGCTGCCCCTGGTCCTGTTCCAGTCCAGTGGGTGGATATACATCTCTGATATTGTGTTTTCAATATCACCACTCATCTCGGATATTAATGTGTTTTCAATATCACCACTCATCTCGGATATTAATGTGTTTTCTATATAACCACTAATCTCGGATATTAGTGTGTTTTCAATCACATTTTTCACACTATACTGGGTGTATTTTGGGGGAAATGAAATACGGAAATGTATTGACTGTACTGTTAAAATAATGTACTTCTGGAAATGTTTTCACTTCTAAACTTCTATATGTCACGCTGTTCTGTGTTGGTTTTCATTTAAGGAAATCTGGAGCTATATTAACCCTGGAGATAGCAGGGTTGGTTTCCATTTAAGGAAATCTGGAGCTATATTAACCCTGGAGATAGCAGGGTTGGTTTCCATTTAAGGAAATCTGGAGCTATATTAACCCTGGAGATAGCAGGGTTGGTTTCCATTTAAGGAATTTGATTCATTTTGCATCAGATTCACCGAGGCACTTTTAATTTGAAGGCAAACCGCCAACTCAACTATTGTGGCTGACTAATGGTTATCGTGGCTAGCTTCACATAGGTCAGTTCTCAGTACAACAACATGCTGACAGCAGTCTCTTTTTAACCCACTGTAAATGTTATGTCTGAACCTTAGTGAAACTGTACCCTGGTTTCTAAACCTAATTTCCACTAGCGCCCTATTCCTGCATGATGTTTGGTGGTCTGTTACAAATACACTTAAAACAGACTGTAGGCCTAAGAAACGTTAGGCAGCTAGCGCTACTACCTATGTCTCTACGTAGCTAGCTAGCCAGCTACTACCTATGTCTCTACGTAGCTAGCTAGCCAGCTACTACCTAACCAATAGTTGAGCTCAAGTTGTTCTGGAGCGCTGCCAGAGGGACCATTGGGTTCTTGGTCAGGGTGCAGCACTCCAAACCTTCTTCCATTTAAGAATGATGGAGGCCACTGTGTTCTTGGGGACCTTCAATGCTGCAGACATTTGTTGGTACCCTATCCCAGGTAGCCTAGTGGTTAGAGCGTTGGACTTGTAACCGGAGGGTTGCAAGTTCGAATCCCCGAGCTGACAAGGTAAAAATCTGTCGTTCTGCCCCTGAACAAGGCAGTTAACCCACTGTTCCCGGGCGAAGACGTGGATGTTGATTAAGGCAGCCCCCGCACCTCTCTGATTCAGAGGGTTGGGTTAAATCACGCGGAAGACACATTTCGGTTGAAGGCATTCGGTTGTACAACTGACTAATAATGGTGACTTTGACTTTGACTTTGACCAGATTGGTGCCTCGACACAATCTTGTCTTGGAGCTCTACGGACAATTCCTTCGACCCCATGGCTTGGGTTTTGCTCTGACAGGCACTGTCAACTGTGGGACCTTTATATAGAAAGGTGCCTTTCCAAATCATGTCCAATCAATTGAATTTACCACAGGTGGACTCCAATCAAGGATGATCAATGGAAACAGGATGAACCTGGGCTCAATTCCGAGTCTCATAGCAAAGAGTCTGAATAATTACGTAAATAAGTTCTATCAGTTTTTAATTATAATACATATGCAAAAATGTCATTATGGGGTATTGTGAACGCACTGTATAGGTAGGAGCTACCGAATGTCATTTTTGGTGAGTTTGGGACATTTACAAGCGAATATGACTTAGAGACATTATGCAAATGAACAAAGTTTTTGACTCATGCTTGTCTGAAGGAAGAACAGTGCTGTGTACACGCTATGTCTGTCTGGAGTCGCTAGGGCAACAGGCCTGCCTGCTCTGCTCATGGGAGCAGGCTGGCCGGGAACAGAGAGGAGAAAAATCACAAGGACATCAACATAGTGGCAGCTGTACAGATAACTGATTCCAAAAGGGCTTTGTCTTCCCAAAACACGGCAGAAAGCTGACATGATATGATGCCCCGTCATCTTATTAACTCAGACTCTTACTTAGATAAGTAGCAAGTTAAAACTTAGCGGTCGGATTAACGCAGAGTTCTGTGTTTTTCACACAGGAAAAAAAGATAGAATCCTGTTTGCGTTTTGTAAACGCCGATGTAAAATGCTTCTTATCGTAATTTCTGCTCAGCATCAGACTAATGTTGTGTTTCAGATGTGCTTCAGCAGACAGCTCTCTGACTGACGTGGAGCTGCTGTTCTCCATCATCCTATCAGCAGACAGCTCTCTGACTGACGTGGAGCTACTGTTCTCCATCATCCTATCAGCAGACAGCTCTCTGACTGACGTGGAGCTGCTGTTCTCCATCATCCTATCAGCAGACAGCTCTCTGACTGACGTGGAGCTGCTGTTCTCCATCATCCTATCAGCAGACAGCTCTCTGACTGACGTGGAGCTGCTGTTCTCCATCATCCTATCAGCAGACAGCTCTCTGACTGACGTGGAGCTGCTGTTCTCCATCATCCTATCAGCAGACAGCTCTCTGACTGACGTGGAGCTGCTGTTCTCCATCATCCTATCAGCAGACAGCTCTCTGACTGACGTGGAGCTACTGTTCTTCAGTTCTTTTCCAGGTGTAGCCAGCCAACTTTTCTCCAGTAAAATGTAAGATTAACTTTAAGCAAAACATAAGGAAATGTAGCTAGCTACGTTCTTTCTATGATCAATGTTTTGTTGTTTCTTTTGTAATCTCGTTTACTCGTTTACCGCGTAGCGTTGCCCTTCTGTTGTCAGCTAATGGAAATGAAGCCGAATGAAGTTCCACTAATGTTTTTCCTGCGAAGGAAAACTACAGTTGCACGCCTCTGATCACTATTGAAGCGAGAAATAAAACCCACTGTTTCCTTTCAATATGAAAGGCAACGCCTGTCAATACACACCTGCTCCTGCTCTCTCCTGCTGTGCTATTTACACACTGGCTGTTCTAGGGACCTAAGGTGAGCTTCACAATGTGACCGGGTGAAGGTATTTACTTGAAAAGGAGATATAGAAAATATATCAAATGTATTGGGAAAAACGTTTAAATGATTATAGTTTCAACGTTATTGAACAAACATCAGGTAACAATCTGTTGTTCTGACCCCCCTGAGCAAGGCGCTGTTCCCCGGGGGCGCCGAAGACGTGGGCTGTCGATTTAAGGCAGCTCCCCGCGCCTCTCTGATTCAGAAAGGGGTTAAAATACAGAAGACACGTTTCAGTTGATGGCATTCAGTTGTACAACTGACTAGGTATCCCCCTGTTCCCCCTGTTCTCCCCTTGTATGTCCAATCCCCCCGCTGTAAGTTATATTGCCCAAGCCTAGGAGACGGTCTCAACCCTGATCTTCTATACGTCACACTGTTCTGTGTGCTGGTTTTTATTAAGGACATATGGAAGTAAGGTAACTAACTCTACTCTACCGTGGAAATGAAGTGCTTCTGGAAATATTTCTAACCACCAAGATAAGTTTTAGATTTGTTTTTAACTCCGTCTTTTTTTCATTAGTAATTAATGTTTCTGTTCATTGATGAAAAGTTAACCAGTAGAACGTTGGAGGAGGAACCCCCCCCCCATGCCTGTGGAGCCTATCTGGGTTCAGATGGTGAGATCAAACAGCATGGTCTCTCAGAGGTCCTCATTAGAGCCGACCCACTTACACTCCGGAAAGAGTTCTGAACTGGAGTTGCCGTCAGACGAAATTTAGTCATAACACGCTTTTCAACCTTTTAGATAAAATAAGGAATGTGTTTTAATGAAACGCCACTCGGATAGAACAACATGGTAGCAGGATAACAGTATAATCGCTGTTCACCCGCCCTTTAAACATGGCCACTTAAATAATTGGTGTGCCAGCCTTCTGTTTTACCGTGTCGTTTTTAAATTCCTTTACGTACAGGAGGACTGTCCCGGGAAAAAGATAAGCCGACCAACAGCCTATAGACCTAATAATCAACCAGTCGACTGGGTCAGTCCTAGTCTATAGGTAACCATTGGGTCAGTCCTAGTCTATAGGTAACCATTGGGTCAGTCCTAGTCTATAGGTAACCATTGGGTCAGTCCTAGTCTATAGGTTGGGTCAGTCCTAGTCTATAGGTAACCATTGGGTCAGTCCTAGTCTATAGGTAACCATTGGGTCAGTCCTAGTCTATAGGTAACCATTGGGTCAGTCCTAGTCTATAGGTAACCATTGGGCCAGTCCTAGTCTATAGGTAACCATTGGGTCAGTCCTAGTCTATAGGTAACCATTGGGTCAGTCCTAGTCTATAGGTAACCAATGGGTCAGTCCTAGTCTATAGGTAACCATTGGGCCAGTCCTAGTCTATAGGTAACCATTGGGTCAGTCCTAGTCTATAGGTAACCATTGGGTCAGTCCTAGTCTATAGGTAACCATTGGGTCAGTCCTAGTCTATAGGTAACATTGGGTCAGTCCTAGTCTATAGGTAACCATTGGGTCAGTCCTAGTCTATAGGTAACCATTGGGTCAGTCCTAGTCTATAGGTAACCATTGGGTCAGTCCTAGTCTATTGGTAACCATTGGGTCAGTCCTAGTCTATAGGTAACCATTGGGTCAGTCCTAGTCTATAGGTTGGGTCAGTCCTAGTCTATAGGTAACCATTGGGTCAGTCCTAGTCTATAGGTAACCATTGGGTCAGTCCTAGTCTATAGGTAACCATTGGGCCAGTCCTAGTCTATAGGTAACCATTGGGTCAGTCCTAGTCTATAGGTTGGGTCAGTCCTAGTCTATAGGTAACCATTGGGTCAGTCCTAGTCTATAGGTTGGGTCAGTCCTAGTCTGTAGGTAACCATTGGGTCAGTCCTAGTCTATAGGTAACCATTGGGCCAGTCCTAGTCTATAGGTAACCATTGGGTCAGTCCTAGTCTATAGGTTGGGTCAGTCCTAGTCTATAGGTAACCATTGGGTCAGTCCTAGTCTATAGGTAACCATTGGGCCAGTCCTAGTCTATAGGTAACCATTGGGTCAGTCCTAGTCTATAGGTTGGGTCAGTCCTAGTCTATAGGTAACCATTGGGTCAGTCCTAGTCTATAGGTAACCATTGGGTCAGTCCTAGTCTATAGGTTGGGTCAGTCCTAGTCTATAGGTAACCATTGGGTCAGTCCTAGTCTATAGGTAACCATTGGGCCAGTCCTTGTCTGTAGGTAACCATTGGGTCAGTCCTAGTCTATAGGTAACCATTGGGTCAGTCCTAGTCTGTAGGTAACCATTGGGTCAGTCCTAGTCTATAGGTAACCATTGGGTCAGTCCTAGTCTATAGGTAACCATTGGGTCAGTCCTTGTCTATAGGTTGGGTCAGTCCTAATCTATAGGTAACCATTGGGTCAGTCCTAGTCTATAGGTAACCATTGGGTCAGTCCTAGTCTATAGGGAACCATTGGAAGCATAGGATGTGGAATAATAACATGTAAAACACATCCAGTTTGCCCATATGTCCTTCAGCCATAGAAACCAGAAATGTTTCCATATGTTGTGTTGTGTTCCATGAAACGCAATGAGAATGTCATGTCAAATACTGATGAAACCAAGTCCACATGATGCAGTTCCAGGAACCATGCATTAATACATAAGTGTTGCTGTGATGGCCCTGTGTCAACTGAAGTGGATGTCAGGAAAACGATTCTCTGAGGACAGACAGCATGGGGTTTCTGTCCTGAAGCTATGGTTAGCTGCTTCCGTCATCTGGGGGTTACTCTCCTGCATCACTTTGGTTAGCCTCTTCCATCATCAGGTTCGCAGGAATCTGTCTAGTGAAACAGAATGTAAGCTTGCGAGACTTCTGGATGGTTGTACGAGGCCCGCCCTTCAGGATAGATGGTTTAGGATGTTGTGCCACCCAAATACCACCCTATTCTCTATACAGTGCACTATGTAGGGAAATGGGCTGTAACCCTAGTGTGGCCTGGACACTTTCCTCTGTCTAAGTGGGTCCCTCTGCTGGATTTCAAGGAGACCATGAGCCAAGGAGACTGCTGGGTTTCAAGGAGACCATGAGCCAGGAGTTTGCTGGGTTTCAAGGAGACCATGAGCCAGGAGACTGCTGGGTTTCAAGGAGACCATGAGCCAGGAGACTGCTGGGTTTCAAGGAGACCATGAGCCAGGAGTCTGCTGGGTTTCAAGGAGACCATTAGCCAGGAGACTGCTGGGTTTCAAGGAGGCCATGAGTCAGGAGACTGCTGGGTTTCAAGGAGGCCATGAGTCAGGAGACTGCTGGGTTTCAAGGAGGCCATGAGTCAGGAGACTGCTGGGTTTCAAGGAGACCATGAGCCAGGAGTCTGCTGGGTTTCAAGGAGACCATGAGCCAGGAGACTGCTGGGTTTCAAGGAGGCCATGAGCCAGGAGACTGCCTCCACGGGACAAATAGGACAAAGAAAGAGCCCTCTCCTGCTATTCAATTCCATCACTTTTCATTTTTTAATTGAATCTTATGTTTTCACTGCCAGATCTACTGAAATATCCACAGTGTTGTAATTCACTTTAGTAACAACCCCTGCTTCCCTCTCTTCTGGATATTGGGTTTGTTCTGCCACAGCTGAGATCTGCCTCTCTGGTGCCTGGGATGAAATATGACCAGGCTTCTCCCTCCCCTTTTCTTTATTTTCCCCTCTCTCTCTCTCTCTCTCTGTCTCTCTCTCTGTCTCTCTCTCTCTCTGTCTCTGTCTCTCTCTTTCTCTCTCTCTCTGTCTCTCTGTCTCTCTCTCTCTCTCTCTCTCTCTGTCTCTCTCTCTCTGTCTCTCTGTCTCTCTCTCTCTCTCTGTCTCTCTCTCTCTCTCTGTCTCTCTGTCTCTCTCTCTCTCTCTCTCTCTCTCTCTCTCTCTCTCTCTCTCTCTCTCTCTCTCTCTCTCTCTGTCTCTGTCTCTGTCTCTGTCTCTGTCTCTGTCTCTCTCTCTCGCTCTCAATTCAATTCAAGGGGCTTTATTGGCATGGGAAACATATGTTAACATTGACAAAGCAAGTGAAGTAGATAATATACAAAAGTGAAATGAACAATAAATAATGAACAATAAACATTACACTCACAGAAGTCCCAATATTTGTTTTATTTTACTATGGGTTACTGAACTGTTCAGGGGCAGAAGGACAGATTATTACCTCGTCAGGTCGGGGATTCGATCTTGCAACCTTCCGGTTACTAGTCCAACGCTCTAACCACTAGGCTACCCTTCCGGCCCAAAATAATACATTATATTATGTATATATACAGTGTTGTAACCATGTACAAATGGTTAAAGTACAACATAGAAGCATAAATATGGGTTGTATTTTCTATGATGTTTGTTCTTCACTGGTTGACCTTTTCTTGTGGCAAAAGGTCACACATCTTGCTGC
Source organism: Brachymystax lenok tsinlingensis (assembly GCA_030435695.1). NCBI lineage: Eukaryota > Metazoa > Chordata > Actinopteri > Salmoniformes > Salmonidae > Brachymystax > Brachymystax lenok. The sequence goes on from CM059814.1 coordinate 50,817,302, forward strand.
TGTGACGGCACACTGTGGTATTTCACCCAGTAGATATGGGAGTTTATCAACCTCGGGTTTGTTTTCTAATTCTTTGTGGGTCTGTGTCATCTGAGGGAAACATGTGTCTCTAATATGGTCATACATTTGCCAGGAGGTTAGGAAGTGCAGCTCAGTTTCCATCTCATTTTGTGGGCAGTGTACACATATCCTGTCTTCTCTTCAGAGCCAGGTCTGCCCTACGGCGACCTTTCTCAATAGCAAGGCTATGCTCACTGAGTCTGTACATAGTCAAAGATTTCCTTAAGTTTGGGTCAGTCACAGTGGTCAGGTATTCTGCCACTGTGTACTCTCTGTTTAGGGACAAATAGCATTCTAGTTTGCTCTGTTTTTTTTGTTAATTCTTTCAAATTATCTTTTTGTTTTCTCATGATTTGGTTGGGTCTAATTGTGTTGCTGTCCTGGGGCTCTGTGGGGTCTGTTTGTGTTTGTGAACAGAGCTCCAGGACCAGCTTGCTTAGGGGACTCTTCTCCAGGTTCATCTCTCTGTAGGTGATGGCTTTGTTATGGAAGGTTTGGGAATCGCTTCCTTTTAGGTGGTTGGAGAATTTAACGGCTCTTTTCTGGATTTTGATAATTAGCGGGTATCTGCCTAATTCTGCTCTGCATTATTTGGTGTTTTACGTTGTACACTGAAGATATTTTTCCATCCTCTCTCTCTCTCTCTCTCTCTCTCTCTCTCTGTCTCTCGGTCTCTCTCTCTCGGTCTCTCTCTCTCGGTCTCTCTCTCTCTCTCTCTCTCTCTCTCTCACTCTCACTCTCTCTGTCTCTCTCACGCTAAACCTAGACCTCTATTCCATTGCAACGCTAGATGTCTATATTTCATCCAGTATTAGTTCTGACAGAGCGTATATGTGTCCTGTGTTATTCCATTCAGCTTCTGTTCTTGTGGTAACTTAATGGCTGTGTGGATCACACCTACTCTTTAAAACTGGTTTAGCTTCCTGGAAGTAGTCACGTCATGTTAGTTTCACTTTATGCTTTGTTCTAAATTAAATAAAATACAGAGTAGTATAATACTATATACTGGGAGTTAGGAGGAACATAACACTGTACTTCAGCATTATCATTAAATACAGAGTATTATACTACTATATACTGGGAGTTAGGAGGAACATAACACTGTACTTCAGCATTATCATTAAATACAGAGTATTATTATACTATATACTGGGAGTTAGGAGGAACATAACACTGTACTTCAGCATTATCATTAAATACAGAGTATTATACTACTATATACTGGGAGTTAGGAGGAACATAACACTGTACTTCAGCATTATCATTAAATACAGAGTATTATAATACTATATACTGGGAGTTAGGAGGAACATAACACTGTACTTCAGCATTATCATTAAATACAGAGTATTATACTACTATATACTGGGAGTTAGGAGGAACATAACACTGTACTTCAGCATTATCATTAAATACAGAGTATTATAATACTATATACTGGGAGTTAGGAGAATCATAACACTGTACTTCAGCATTATCATTAAATACAGAGTATTATACTACTATATACTGGGAGTTAGGAGGAACATAACACTGTACTTCAGCATTATCATTAAATACAGAGTATTATAATACTATATACTGGGAGTTAGGAGGAACATAACACTGTACTTCAGCATTATCATTAAATACAGAGTATTATAATACTATATACTGGGAGTTAGGAGGAACATAACACTGTACTTCAGCATTATCATTAAATACAGAGTTATAATACTATATACTGGGAGTTAGGAGGAACATAACACTGTACTTCAGCATTATCATTAAATACAGAGTATTATACTACTATATACTGGGAGTTAGGAGGAACATAACACTGTACTTCAGCATTATCATTAAATACAGAGTATTATAATACTATATACTGGGAGTTAGGAGGAACATAACACTGTACTTCAGCATTATCATTAAATACAGAGTATTATACTACTATATACTGGGAGTTAGGAGGAACATAACACTGTACTTCAGCATTATCATTAAATACAGAGTATTATAATACTATATACTGGGAGTTAGGAGAATCATAACACTGTACTTCAGCATTATCATTAAATACAGAGTATTATACTACTATATACTGGGAGTTAGGAGGAACATAACACTGTACTTCAGCATTATCATTAAATACAGAGTATTATAATACTATATACTGGGAGTTAGGAGGAACATAACACTGTACTTCAGCATTATCATTAAATACAGAGTATTATAATACTATATACTGGGAGTTAGGAGGAACATAACACTGTACTTCAGCATTATCATTAAATACAGAGTTATAATACTATATACTGGGAGTTAGGAGGAACATAACACTGTACTTCAGCATTATCATTAAATACAGAGTATTATAATACTATATACTGGGAGTTAGGAGGAACATAACACTGTACTTCAGCATTATCATTAAATACAGAGTTATAATACTATATACTGGGAGTTAGGAGAAACATAACACTGTACTTCAGCATTATCATTAAATACAGAGTATTATAATACTATATACTGGGAGTTAGGAGAATCATAACACTGTACTTCAGCATTATCATTAAATACAGAGTATTATAATACTATATACTGGGAGTTAGGAGGAACATAACACTGTACTTCAGCATTATCATTAAATACAGAGTATTATAATACTATATACTGGGAGTTAGGAGAAACCAAACACTGTACTTCAGCATTATCATTAAATACAGAGTTATAATACTATATACTGGGAGTTAGGAGGAACATAACACTGTACTTCAGCATTATCATTAAATACAGAGTTATAATACTATATACTGGGAGTTAGGAGAAACATAACACTGTACTTCAGCATTATCATTAAATACAGAGTATTATAATACTATATACTGGGAGTTAGGAGGAACATAACACTGTACTTCAGCATTATCATTAAATACAGAGTTATAATACTATATACTGGGAGTTAGGAGAAACATAACACTGTACTTCAGCATTATCATTACATACAGAGTATTATAATACTATATACTGGGAGTTAGGAGGAACATAACACTGTACTTCAGCCCAGACTAAGAATATTATATTAACTCCCAGAAAGTTGTTTCCCTTCCAGGGATACAGGCTGTTCTGAACTGGCAGGCTGATACAGGCTGTTCTGAACTGGCAGGCTGATACAGGCTGTTCTGAACTGTCTGGCAGGCTGATACAGGCTCTTCTGAACTGTCTGGCAGGCTGATACAGGCTCTTCTGAACTGTCTGGCAGGCTGATACAGGCTCTTCTGTACTGTCTGGCTGATACAGGCTCTTCTGTACTGTCTGGCTGATACAGGCTCTTCTGAACTGTCTGGCTGATACAGGCACTTCTGAACTGGCTGGCTGGCTGATACAGGCTCTTCTGAACTGTCTGGCTGATACAGGCTCTTCTGAAAGAGATTTGTCTGGGTGATACAGGCTCTTCTGAAAGAGATCTGGCTGGCTGATACAGGCTCTTCTGAAAGAGATCTGGCTGGGTGATACAGGCTCTTCTGAAAGAGATTTGGCTGGGTGATACAGGCTCTTCTGAAAGAGATCTGGCTGGGCGATACAGGCTCTTCTGAAAGAGATTTGGCTGGGTGATACAGGCTCTTCTGAAAGAGATCTGGCTGGGCGATACAGGCTCTTCTGAAAGAGATCTGGCTGTCTGATACAGGCTCTTCTGAAAGAGATCTGGCTGGGCGATACAGGCTCTTCTGAAAGAGATCTGGCTGTCTGATACAGGCTCTTCTGAAAGAGATCTGTCTGGCTGATACAGGCTCTTCTAAAAGAGATCTGGCTGTCTGATACAGGCTCTTCTGAAAGAGATCTGTCTGGCTGATACAGGCTCTTCTGAAAGAGATCTGTCTGGCTGATACAGGCTCTTCTGAAAGAGATCTGGCTGTCTGATACAGGCTCTTCTGAAAGAGATCTGGCTGTCTGATACAGGCTCTTCTGAAAGAGATCTGGCTGGGTGATACAGCTCCAGACTCTAATCACATATAACTCTCTGACGTTGGGCCTCCCGAGTGGCGCAGCGGTCTAAGGCACTGCATCGCAGTGGTAGAGGCGTCACTACAGACCCGGGGTCAATCCCAGGCTGTGTCGCAGTCGGCCGCGACCGGGAGACCCATGAGGCGGCGCAAAATTGGCCCAGCATCGTCTGGGTTAGGGGAGGGTTTGGCCGGCCTGCATGTCCTTGTCCCATTGCACTCTAGCGCCTCCTGTGGCGGGCCGGGCGTACGCACGCTGACACGTACGCAAGTGGTACAGTGTTTTTCTTCAGACACACTGGTGCTGCTGGCTTCCTTGTTACTCGAGCAGTGTGTAGAGAAGCAGTGCGGCTTGGCGGGTCGAGTTTCGGGGGACGTATGGCTCTCGACCTTCACCTCTCCTGAGTCCGTACGGGAGTTGCAGCGATGGGACAAGACTGTAACTACCAATTGGAGACCTCGAAGTTGGAGATAAAAAGGGTCTGGCCTCCGTCCCAAATGGCACCCTGTTCCCTATATAGTGCACTACTTTAGACCAGAGCCCTATATAGTGCACTACTTTAGACCAGGGCCCTGTATAGTACACTACTTTAGACCAGGGCCCTGTATAGTACACTACTTTAGACCAGGGCCCTGTATAGTGTACTACTTTAGACCAGAGCCCTGTACAGTACACTACTTTATACCAGGGCCCTGTATAGTGCACTACTTTAGACCAGGGCCCTGTATAGTGTACTACTTTAGACCAGAGCCCTATATAGTGCACTACTTTAGACCAGGGCCCTGTATAGTGCACTACTTTAGACCAGAGCCCTATATAGTACACTACTTTAGACCAGGGCCCTGTATAGTGCACTACTTTAGACCAGGGCCCTGTATAGTGCACTACTTTAGACCAGAGCCCTATATAGTGCACTACTTTAGACCAGGGCCCTGTATAGTACACTACTTTAGACCAGGGCCCTGTATAGTGCACTACTTTAGACCAGGGCCCTGTATAGTACACTACTTTAGACCAGGGCCCTGTATAGTGCACTACTTTAGACCAGGGCCCTATATAGTGCACTACTTTAGACCAGAGCCCTCTATAGTACACTACTTTAGACCAGAGCCCTATATAGTGCACTACTTTAGACCAGGGCCCTGTATAGTACACTACTTTAGACCAGGGCCCTGTATAGTGCACTACTTTAGACCAGGGCCCTGTATAGTACACTACTTTAGACCAGAGCCCTGTATAGTACACTACTTTAGACCAGAGCCCTGTATAGTACACTACTTTAGACCAGAGCCCTGTATAGTACACTACTTTAGACCAGAGCCCTGTATAGTACACTACTTTAGACCAGGGCCCTGTATAGTACACTACTTTATAGACCAGAGCTCTGTACAGTACACTACTTTAGACCAGGGCCCTGTATAGTGCACTACTTTAGACCAGAGCCCTATATAGTGCACTACTTTAGACCAGAGCCCTATATAGAGCTCTGTCAGCATAGTTAGCTTCAGTGTCAGCTTCAGTGCCAGCTTCAGTGCCAGCTTCAGTGCCAGCTTCAGGGACAGCTTCAGTGCCAGCTTCAGGGCAGATGGGGACTGAAACATCCCTGCATCGTGAGGTCAGTGGATGGTCAAGGCCGTGTTCCAGAGGAGAAAGGACCTTATACACTGCAGGGGAACAGGAGAAATAACCTGTAGGGACCCAAATGGCACCCTATTCCCTAGGTAGTGAACTACTGTTGACCAGTCGTATGGGGGCCCTAAGTAGTGCAGCATGTAGGGAATAGGTAGTATACACACCGCAGGGGAACAGGAGAAATAACCTGTAGGGACCCAAATGGCACCCTATTCCCTAGGTAGTGAACTACTGTTGACCAGTCGTATGGGGCCCTAAGTAGTGCAGCATGTAGGGAATCGGTAGTATACACACTGCAGGGGAACAGAAGACACTAATGTATCAACAGGGATCCATTATGCAGAGCTCATTATAACAGTCTGGGAGAAGGTCCCTCCACCTCTATGTTAGCGTTCCGTTCCGTCTCCCAGACAACGGAGGAAAGGAATGTTGGACGTGACTGTTCTGTTTGGTCCAGCTAGGCTGTCTGGCACGACAGGAGATGAAGACTAGGTGGTGACACTATGTTCTAGGCATGAGTAAGTCCGTGGCAGTCCATTTGGTAGTTCACTGCTAGTTCATTTCATCCTGTTGTTCTCATGATATGTAGTTGAACTCAGTGTACTCCCCCAAAGGCATGGAAGGCAATGTGTTCTGCAACGTCTGAGGAGAGTTGACTCCTCTTCTGTTATAGAGGAAACATCTAGCCGTTTATTAACTGAAGGTATGCAGTAAGAATGACCCCCAACATAGCCCCCGTCATGACCCCCCAGGAGCCCCCGTCATGACCCCCCAGGAGCCTGGCCATGACCCCCAGGAGCCCCCGTCATGACCCCCCAGGAGCCCCCGTCATGACCCCCCAGGAGCCCCCGTCATGACCCCCCCAGGAGCCCCCGTCATGAACCCATCATAACCCCCACTTAAAGAACGTCCTCTTAAAGAACGTCCGCTTAAAGATTGGGAACCTGGGGAGACAGACGTTTGGGAGACTGGGAGACAGGGCTCAGAGACAGTGGGGAGAGACGGGGAGACAGGGCTCAGAGACAGTGGGGAGAGATGGGGAGACAGGGAGACAGGACTCAGAGACAGTGGGGAGAGATGGGGAGACAGGGAGACAGGACTCAGAGACAGTGGGGAGAGATGGGGAGACAGGGAGACAGGACTCAGAGACAGTGGGGAGAGATGGGGAGACAGGGAGACAGGACTCAGAGACAGTGGGGAGAGATGGGGAGACAGGACTCAGAGACAGTGGGGAGAGATGGGGAGACAGGGAGACAGGACTCAGAGACAGTGGGGAGAGATGGGGAGACAGGGCTCAGAGACAGTGGGGAGAGACAGGGAGACAGGACTCAGAGACAGTGGGGAGAGATGGGGAGACAGGGAGACAGGACTCAGAGACAGTGGGGAGAGATGGGGAGACAGGGAGACAGGACTCAGAGACAGTGGGGAGAGATGGGGAGACAAGGAGACAGGACTCAGAGACAGTGGGGAGAGATGGGGAGACAGGACTCAGAGACAGTGGGGAGAGATGGGGAGACAGGGAGACAGGACTCAGAGACAGTGGGGAGAGATGGGGAGACAGGGCTCAGAGACAGTGGGGAGAGATGGGGAGACAGGGAGACAGGACTCAGAGACAGTGGGGAGAGATGGGGAGACAGGGAGACAGGACTCAGAGACAGTGGGGAGAGATGGGGAGACAGGGAGACAGGACTCAGAGACAGTGGGGAGAGATGGGGAGACAGGGAGACAGGCGGAGAGAGATTAAATGACAGGCCAACATCCTCTTGACTGGTTTATTGGCTGATAAACTTCAGGCCTGTCTGGCTGTGAACTTGCAGGCGACTGACTGACAGGAGATATTAGTTGTGGAATTACAGACCAAGGTCTCTGTTCTCTATCACATTCCGGCTACGGAACACAGAACACGGAACACGGAACAGTAGATCCTTACATAACTCTGAGAGTTCTAATTAGACCTCCTAATGCTTCTCTGTAGTTAGACCTTCTCCTAATGCTTCTCTGTAGTTAGACCTTCTCCTAATGCTTCTCTGTAGTTAGACCTTCTCCTAATGCTTCTCTGTAGTTCGACCTTCTCCTAATGCTTCTCTGTAGTTCGACCTTCTCCTAATGCTTCTCTGTAGTTAGACCTTCTCCTAATGCTTCTCTGTAGTTAGACCTTCTCCTAATGCTTCTCTGTAGTTAGACCTTCTCCTAATGCTTCTCTGTGGTTAGACCTTCTCCTAATGCTTCTCTGTAGTTAGACCTTCTCCTATTGCGTCTCTGTAGTTAGACCTTCTCCTAATGCTTCTCTGTAGTTGGACCTTCTCCTAATGCTTCTCTGTAGTTAGACCTTCTCCTAATGCTTCTCTGTAGTTGGACCTTCTCCTAATGCTTCTCTGTAGTTAGACCTTCTCCTAATGCTTCTCTGTGGTTAGACCTTCTCCTAATGCTTCTCTGTAGTTAGACCTTCTCCTAATGCTTCTCTGTAGTTAGACCTTCTCCTAATGCTTCTCTGTAGTTAGACCTTCTCCTAATGCTTCTCTGTGGTTAGACCTTCTCCTAATGCTTCTCTGTAGTTAGACCTTCTCCTAATGCTTCTCTGTAGTTAGACCTTTTCCTAATGCTTCTCTGTAGTTAGACCTTCTCCTAATGCTTCTCTGTAGTTAGACCTTCTCCTAATGCTTCTCTGTAGTTAGACCTTCTCCTAATGCTTCTCTGTGGTTAGACCTTCTCCTAATGCTTCTCTGTAGTTAGACCTCCTAATGCTTCTCTGTAGTTAGACCTTCTCCTAATGCTTCTCTGTAGTTAGACCTTCTCCTAATGCTTCTCTGTGGTTAGACCTTCTCCTAATGCTTCTCTGTAGTTAGACCTTCTCCTAATGCTTCTCTGTAGTTAGACCTTTTCCTAATGCTTCTCTGTAGCTAGACCTTCTCCTAATGCTTCTCTGTAGTTAGACCTTCTCCTAATGCTTCTCTGTGGTTAGACCTTCTCCTAATGCTTCTCTGTAGTTAGACCTTCTCCTAATGCTTCTCTGTAGTTAGACCTTCTCCTAATGCTTCTCTGTAGTTAGACCTTCTCCTAATGCTTCTCTGTGGTTAGACCTTCTCCTAATGCTTCTCTGTAGTTGCCAGCTGATTCTGATCTGAGATCAGTTATCTGACAACACAGAGTAACAGGTATTACCATACAACCATCTGATTCTGATCTGGGATCAGTTATCTGACAACACAGAGTAACAGGTATTACCATACAACCATCTGATTCTGATCTGAGATCAGTTATCTGACAACACAGAGCCAGACGGAGGAGGAGGGGTGGAATGGATCAAACCCAGGGGGAAAACTGACACTCAGTAAAGGTTAAACAGGCCACAGAAATGCCATCAAAATGCCATTTCAACAGGACTTGACCTTTTGGGGGCTTTCATCACATATGAAACTATATGAAAACAGACTGTCTGTGATGTGTGTGTGTGTGGGGGGGGGGTTAGAGTCCAATGTGCATAGAGCCAGTGGGGGCTTTCATCACATATGAAACTATATGAAAACAGACTGTCTGTGATGTGTGTGGGGGGGGTTAGAGTCCAGTGTGCATAGAGCCAGTGGGGGAAAAGGTGATCAATCCCTGATGAAAATGTTGAAACAGCTCTTTGGTGTACTTTAATTATACAGTGGGGCAAAAAAGTATTTAGTTTGACCTCTGTCATTGCCAACAAAGGGTATATAACAAAGTATTGAGATAAACTATTGACCAAATACTTATTTTCCACCATAATTTGCAAATAAATTAATTAAAAATCCTACAATGTGATTTTCTGGATTTTTTTCCTCATTTTGTCTGTCATAGTTGAAGTGTACCTATGATGAAAATTACAGGCCTCTCTCATCTTTTTAAGTGAGAGAACTTGCACAATTGGTGGCTGACTAAATACTTTTTTGCCCCACTGTATGTAGCTCTAATCATATGTAGCTTTAATTATATGTAGCTCTAATCATATGTAGCTTTAATCATATGTAGCTTTAATCACATGTAGCTTTAATCATATGTAGCTTTAATCATATGTAGCTTTAATCATATGTAGCTTTAATCATATGTAGCTCTAATCATATGTAGCTTTAATCATATGTAGCTTTAATTATATGTAGCTTTAATTATATGTAGCTTTAATTATATGTAGCTTTAATCATGTAGCTTTAATCATATGTAGCTTTCATCATATGTAGCTTTAATCATATGTAGCTTTCATCATATGTAACTTTAATCATATGTAGCTCTAATCATATGTAGCTCTAATCATATGTAGCTCTAATTATATGTAGCTTTCATCATATGTAGCTTTAATTATATGTAGCTTTCATCATATGTAGCTTTCATCATATGTAGCTTTAATTATATGTAGCTTTCATCATATGTAGCTTTCATCATATGTAGCTCTAATCATATGTCTGTCCATGCTGGTAGAGGTCTGTTGATAAACAGCTTTGATCATCTGTTCAGTATATTTAAACATAGTGATCCTCTATGATATTGAATATATTTTTTATTCAGCATGTTTAAGCATAGT
>CM059814.1:50832523-50927523 GCA_030435695.1 Brachymystax lenok tsinlingensis
TCTGATGTAATCAGCTTATTATTGGATACTTTCTGATGTAATCAGGTTATTATTGGTTACCTTCTGATTTAATCAGCTTCTGATTGGTTACCTTCTGATAAAGCAGCTTCTGATTGGTTACCTTCTGATTTAATCAGCTTATGATTGGTTACCTTCTGATAAAGCAGCTTATTATTGGTTACCTTCTGATGAAGAATCTTGTGATTTGGCGGGCAGAGTTTGTCTAGTCTCTCAGAGTTCCAGACACACAGAGAGAGAGCCATTAGAGGTGGGGAGGGAAGTCAGTGATGCTGAACCCTGCTGGACAGATAACCCTCTCTGACAGACAGACGGATGGCTGGTCAGTGATGCTGAACCCTGCTGGACAGATAACCCTCTCTGACAGACAGACGGATGGCTGGTCAGTGATGCTGAACCCTGCTGGACAGATAACCCTCTCTGACAGACAGACGGATGGCTGGTCAGTGATGCTGAACCCTGCTGGACAGATAACCCTCTCTGACAGACAGACGGATGGTTGGTCAGTGATGCTGAACCCTGCTGGACAGATAACCCTCTCTGACAGACAGACGGATGGCTGGTCAGTGATGCTGAACCCTGCTGGACAGATAACCCTCTCTGACAGACAGACGGATGGTTGGTCAGTGATGCTGAACCCTGCTGGAAAGAGTCCACCCACTGACAGACAGACGGATGGCTGGTCAGTGATGCTGAACCCTGCTGGACAGATAACCCTCTCTGACAGACAGACGGATGGCTGGTCAGTGATGCTGAACCCTGCTGGACAGATAACCCTCTCTGACAGACAGACGGATGGCTGGTCAGTGGTGCTGAACCCTGCTGGATAGATAACCCTCTCTGACAGACAGACGGATGGTTGGTCAGTGATGCTGAACCCTGCTGGACAGATAACCCTCTCTGACAGACAGACGGATGGCTGGTCAGTGATGCTGAACCCTGCTGGACAGATAACCCTCTCTGACAGACAGACGGATGGCTGGTCAGTGATGCTGAACCCTGCTGGACAGATAACCCTCTCTGACAGACAGACGGATGGTTGGTCAGTGATGCTGAACCCTGCTGGACAGATAACCCTCTCTGACAGACAGACGGATGGCTGGTCAGTGATGCTGAACCCTGCTGGACAGATAACCCTCTCTGACAGACAGACGGATGGCTGGTCAGTGATGCTGAACCCTGCTGGACAGATAACCCTCTCTGACAGACAGACGGATGGCTGGTCAGTGATGCTGAACCCTGCTGGACAGATAACCCTCTCTGACAGACAGGCGGATGGTTGGTCAGTGATGCTGAACCCTGCTGGAAAGAGTCCACCCACTGACAGACAGACGGATGGCTGGTCAGTGATGCTGAACCCTGCTGGACAGAGTCCACTCTCTGACAGACAGACGGATGGCTGGTCAGTGATGCTGAACCCTGCTGGACAGATAACCCTCTCTGACAGACAGACGGATGGCTGGTCAGTGATGCTGAACCCTGCTGGATAGATAACCCTCTCTGACAGACAGACGGATGGCTGGTCAGTGATGCTGAACCCTGCTGGATAGATAACCCTCTCTGACAGACAGACGGATGGCTGGTCAGTGATGCTGAACCCTGCTGGACAGAGTCCACCCACTGACAGACAGACGGATGGCTGGTCAGTGATGCTGAACCCTGCTGGACAGATAACCCTCTCTGACAGACAGACGGATGGCTGGTCAGTGATGCTGAACCCTGCTGGACAGATAACCCTCTCTGACAGACAGACGGATGGCTGGTCAGTGATGCTGAACCCTGCTGGACAGAGTCCACCCACTGACAGACAGACGGATGGCTGGTCAGTGATGCTGAACCCTGCTGGACAGATAACCCTCTCTGACAGACAGACGGATGGCTGGTCAGTGATGCTGAACCCTGCTGGACAGATAACCCTCTCTGACAGACAGACGGATGGTTGGTCAGTGATGCTGAACCCTGCTGGACAGATAACCCTCTCTGACAGACAGGCGGATGGCTGGTCAGTGATGCTGAACCCTGCTGGATAGAGTAACACCCACTGACAGACAGGCGGATGGTTGGTCAGTGATGCTGAACCCTGCTGGATAGAGTCCACCCACTGACAGACAGACGGATGGCTGGTCAGTGATGCTGAACCCTGCTGGACAGATAACCCTCTCTGACAGACAGACGGATGGTTGGTCAGTGATGCTGAACCCTGCTGGACAGATAACCCTCTCTGACAGACGGATGGCTGGTCAGTGATGCTGAACCCTGCTGGATAGAGTCCACCCACTGACAGACAGACGGATGGTTGGTCAGTGATGCTGAACCCTGCTGGATAGAGTCCACCCACTGACAGACAGACGGATGGCTGGTCAGTGATGCTGAACCCTGCTGGACAGATAACCCTCTCTGACAGACAGACGGATGGTTGGTCAGTGATGCTGAACCCTGCTGGACAGATAACCCTCTCTGACAGACGGATGGCTGGTCAGTGATGCTGAACCCTGCTGGATAGAGTCCACCCACTGACAGACAGACGGATGGCTGGTCAGTGATGCTGAACCCTGCTGGACAGATAACCCTCTCTGACAGACAGACGGATGGTTGGTCAGTGATGCTGAACCCTGCTGGACAGATAACCCTCTCTGACAGACGGATGGCTGGTCAGTGATGCTGAACCCTGCTGGATAGAGTCCACCCACTGACAGACAGACAGACTGGGTTGCTGTCCAGTTTTTGGCTGAAGACATTCCACTCCAGTCTGGCTGGGGAAGCCGCAGTAGCAGCAGGGAAAGCTCTGTCAAACATCGCATCAGATACATCATCATCATCCTCCTCAGAACCACGAGGTTTAACCTACTTTCTTCAGATGAAAGAGGTTTATGTTGACAACCAATTTAGTGAGCGGTAGAAATCTTTGCACTGACTGTAAGTCGCTCTGAATAAGAGTGTTTGCTAAATGAACACAAAAAACATTTCAATGTCTGTAAACTGGTGTCCTGTTTGAGTTCCACTAGCAGCCATATTACTGTCTGTAAACCTCCCGGACGCTACTGTTCTTAATGAAGGGAACTATGAGGATCCCAGTGCAATATTAATGTGTGTTGATCTGTGGGCTCTCCGTAGCTTACTAGACCTGTTGGTCATAATCACACTCCACAGAGAAGGCAGTGGTGTGGAGTGACTGCTGCGTCTCTATGTAGGGCACTACTTTAGACCAGAGCCCTATGTAGGGCACTACTTTAGACCAGAGCCCTATGTAGGGCACTACTTTAGACCAGAGCCCTATGTAGGGCACTACTTTAGACCAGAGCCCTATGTAGGGCACTACTTTAGACCAGAGCCCTATGTAGGGCACTACTTTAGACCAGAGCCCTATGTAGGGCACTACTTTAGACCAGAGCCCTATGTAGGGCACTACTTTAGACCAGAGCCCTATGTAGGGCACTACTTTAGACCAGAGCCCTATGTAGGGCACTACTTTAGACCAGAGCCCTATGTAGTGCACTACTTTAGACCAGAGCCCTATGTAGGGCACTACTTTAGACCAGAGCCCTATGTAGGGCACTACTTTAGACCAGAGCCCTATGTAGTGCACTACTTTAGACCAGAGCCCTATGTAGGGCACTACTTTAGACCAGAGCCCTATGTAGTGCACTACTTTAGACCAGAGCCCTATGTAGGGCACTACTTTAGACCAGAGCCCTATGTAGGGCACTACTTTAGACCAGAGCCCTATGTAGTGCACTACTTTAGACCAGAGCCCTATGTAGTGCACTACTTTAGACCAGAGCCCTATGTAGTGCACTACTTTAGACCAGAGCCCTATGTAGTGCACTACTTTAGACCAGAGCCCTATGTAGTGCACTACTTTAGACCAGAGCCCTATGTAGGGCACTACTTTAGACCAGAGCCCTATGTAGTGCACTACTTTAGACCAGAGCCCTATGTAGGGCACTACTTTAGACCAGAGCCCTATGTAGTGCACTACTTTAGACCAGAGCCCTATGTAGTGCACTACTTTAGACCAGAGCCCTATGTAGTGCACTACTTTAGACCAGAGCCCTATGTAGTGCACTACTTTAGACCAGAGCCCTATGTAGTGCACTACTTTAGACCAGAGCCCTATGTAGTGCACTACTTTAGACCAGAGCCCTACGTAGTGCACTACTTTAGACCAGAGCCCTATATAGTGCACTACTTTAGACCAGAGCCCTACATAGTGCACTACTTTAGACCAGAGGCCTATGGTAGGGCGTAGTGTGCCATTTGATACGCATCCAGAGAGAGACCAGTAAGTTAGAGACTCAGTAACAGGGTTAGAGACCTAGTAAAAGGGTGAGGGTTAGAGACCCAGTAACAGGGTTAAAGTCCCAGTAACAGGGTTAGAGTCCCAGTAACAGGGTTAGAGTCCCAGTAACAGGGTTAGAGACCCAGTAACAGGGTTAGAGACCCAGTAACAGGGTTAGAGACCCAGTAACAGGGTTAGAGACCCAGTAACAGGGTTAGAGACCCAGTAACAGGGTTAGAGTCCCAGTAACAGGGTTAGAGTCCCAGTAACAGGTTTAGAGACCCAGTAACAGGGTTAAAGACCCAGTAACAGTGTTAGGGTTAGAGACCCAGTAACAGGGTTAGAGACCCAGTAACATGGTTAGAGACCCAGTAACAGGGTTAGAGTCCCAGTAACAAGGTAGAGACCCAGTAACAGGGTTAGAGTCCCAGTAACAGGGTTAGAGACCCAGTAACAGGGTTAGAGACCCAGTAACAGGGTTAGAGACCCAGTAACAACGTTAGAGACCCAGTAACAGGGTTAGAGACCCAGTAACAGGGTTAGAGTCCCAGTAACAGGGTTAGAGTCCCAGTAACAGGTTTAGAGACCCAGTAACAGGGTTAAAGACCCAGTAACAGTGTTAGGGTTAGAGACCCAGTAACAGTGTTAGAGACTCAGTTACAGGGTTAGAGTCCCAGTAACAGGGTTAGAGACCCAGTAACAGGGTTAGAGACGTAGTAACAGGGTTAGAGTCCCAGTAACAGGGTTAGGGTTAGAGACCCAGTAACAGGGTTAGAGACCCAGTAACATGGTTAGAGACCCAGTAACAGGGTTAGAGTCCCAGTAACAGGGTTAGAGACCCAGTAACAGGCATAGAGACCCAGTAACAGGGTTAGAGACCCAGTAACAGGGTTAGAGACACAGTAACAGGGTTAGAGTCCCAGTAACAGGGTTAGAGTCCCAGTAACAGGGTTAGAGTCCCAGTAACATGGTTAGAGACCCAGTGACAGGGTTAGAGTCCCAGTAACAGGGTTAGAGACCCAGTAACAGGCATAGAGACCCAGTAACAGGGTTAGAGACTCAGTAACAGGGTTAGAGACCCAGTAACAGGGTTAGGGTTAGAGACTCAGTAACAGGGTTAGAGACCCAGTAACAGGGTTAGAGACCCAGTAACAGGGTTAGGGTTAGAGACTCAGTAACAGGGTTAGAGACCCAGTAACAGGGTTAGAGACCCAGTAACAGGGTTAGAGAACCAGTAACAGGGTTAGAGACTCAGTAACAGGGTTAGAGACCCAGTAACAGGGTTAAAGACCCAGTAACAGGGTTAGGGTTAGAGACCCAGTAACAAGGTTAGAGACCCAGTAACATGGTTAGAGACCCAGTAACAGGGTTAGAGTCCCAGTAACAAGGTAGAGACCCAGTAACAGGGTTAGAGTCCCAGTAACAGGGTTAGAGACCCAGTAACAGGGTTAGAGAACCAGTAACAGGGTTAGGGTTAGAGACCCAGTAACAGGGTTAGGGTTAGAGACTCAGTAACAGGGTTAGAGACCCAGTAACAGGGTTAGGGTTAGAGAACCAGTAACAGGGTTAGACACCCAGTAACAGGGTTAGAGACCCAGTAAGAGGGTTAGGGTTAGAGACTCAGTAACAGGGTTAGAGACCCAGTAACAGGGTTAGAGACCTAGTAACAGGGTTAGAGAACCAGTAACAGGGTTAGGGTTAGAGACTCAGTAACAGGGTTAGAGACCCAGTAACAGGGTTAGGGTTAGAGACTCAGTAACAGGGTTAGAGACCCAGTAACAGGGTTAGAGACCTAGTAACAGGGTTAGAGACCCAGTAACAGGGTTATGGTTAGACACTCAGTATTCACACATACAGCCGACTATACTGGCCATTCATCCTAATGGAGGACTCAGTATTCACACATACAGCCGACTATACTGTACATACATCCTAATGGAGGACTCAGTATTCATACAGCCGACTATACTGTACATACATCCTAATGGAGGACTCAGTATTCACACATACAGCCGACTATACTGGACATACATCCTAATGGAGGACTCAGTATTCACACATACAGCCTACTATACTGGCCATACATCCTAATGGAGGACTCAGTATTCACACATACAGCCAACTATACTGGCCATACATCCTAATGGAGGACTCAGTATTCACACAGCCAACTATACTGTACATACATCCTAATGGAGGACTCAGTATTCATACATACAGCCAACTATACTGGCCATACATCCTAATGGAGGACTAAGTATTCATACATACAGCCAACTATACTGGCCAAGCATCCTAATGGAGGACTCAGTATTCATACATACAGCCAACTATACTGGCCATACATCCTAATGGAGGACTCAGTATTCATACAGCCGACTATACTGGCCATACATCCTAATGGAGGACTCAGTATTCACACATACAGCCAACTATACTGGACATACATCCTAATGGAGGACTCAGTATTCATACAGCCGACTATACTGGACATACATCCTAATGGAGGACTCAGTATTCACACATACAGCCGACTATACTGGACATACATCCTAATGGAGGACTCAGTATTCACACATACAGCCGACTATACTGGACATACATCCTAATGGAGGACTCAGTATTCACACATACAGCCAACTATACTGGCCATACATCCTAATGGAGGACTCAGTATTCATACAGCCGACTATACTGGCCATACATCCTAATGGAGGACTCAGTATTCACACATACAGCCAACTATACTGTACATACATCCTAATGGAGGACTCAGTATTCACACATACAGCCGACTATACTGGCCATACATCCTAATGGAGGACTCAGTATTCACACATACAGCCGACTATACTGGACATACATCCTAATGGAGGACTCAGTATTCATACAGCCGACTATACTGGACATACATCCTAATGGAGGACTCAGTATTCACACATACAGCCGACTATACTGGACATACATCCTAATGGAGGACTCAGTATTCACACATACAGCCGACTATACTGGCCATACATCCTAATGGAGGACTCAGTATTCACACATACAGCCGACTATTCTGGACATACATCCTAATGGAGGACTCAGTATTCACACATACAGCCAACTAAACTGGCCATACATCCTAATGGAGGACTCAGTATTCACACATACAGCCGACTATACTGGCCATACATCCTAATTGAGGACTCAGTATTCACACAGCCGACTATACTGGCCATACATCCTAATGGAGGACTCAGTATTCATACATACAGCCGACTATACTGGCCATACATCCTAATGGAGGACTCAGTATTCACACATACAGCCAACTATACTGGCCACACATCCTAATGGAGGACTCAGTATTCATACAGCCGACTATACTGTACATACATCCTAATGGAGGACTCAGTATTCATACAGCCGACTATACTGTACATACATCCTAATGGAGGACTCAGTATTCATACAGCCGACTATACTGGACATACATCCTAATGGAGAACTCAGTATTCACACATACAGCCGACTATACTGGACATACATCCTAATGGAGGACTCAGTATTCACACATACAGCCGACTATACTGGCCATTCATCCTAATGGAGGACTCAGTATTCACACATACAGCCGACTATACTGGCCATTCATCCTAATGGAGGACTCAGTATTCACACATACAGCCGACTATACAGGCCAACTCTTCATACATATAACCGCTGGTACAGGACACCACCCTGATTCTGTGTGTCTTTTCATGTAGTTATGTACTACAGGATATAATGCAGACTGCCCAGCCACAGATCCCAGATCTGTTGTAAATAATTAAGACAATCTGTCTTGGGCCATGTCTCCTTATTCTACCACTGATCCTGGCTGGGATGCCGTTTGAATCCATAGTGTTCATTAGTAATGGTATTGTTGTATAATTGATGTGATAGAATGAGGTTTTGATTAAGATGTATCAGAGTCAGTGGAGGGACACGGCTGCACTAAAGAGACGGAGCGGATGGACACGGCTGCACTAAAGAGACGGAGCGGATGGACACGGCTGCACTAAAGAGACGGAGCGGATGGACACGGCTGCCGTAAAGAGACGGAACGGATGGACACGGCTGCCGTAAAGAGACGGAGCGGATGGACACGGCTGCCGTAAAGAGACGGAGCGGAAGGACACGGCTGCACTAAAGAGACGGAGCGGATGGACACGGCTGCACTAAAGAGACGGAGCGGATGGACACGGCTGCCTTCAGGCTTATTGGAAGATGGTGATATCTCATGTAGATTTTCTGGGGGGGAGCTGAGTCTCTTGTAGATTCTGGGGGAGCTGAGTCTCATGTAGATTCTGGGGGGCTGAGTCTCTTGTAGATTCTGGGGGAGCTGAGTCTCTTGTAGATTCCCGGGGAGCTGAGTCTCATGTAGATTCTGGGGGAGCTGAGTCTCATGTAGATTCTGGGGGCTGAGTCTCTTGTAGATTCTGGGGAGCTGAGTCTCTTGTAGATTCTGGGGAGCTGAGTCTCTTGTAGATTCTGGGGAGCTGAGTCTCATGTAGATTCTGGGGGAGCTGAGTCTCTTGTAGATTCTGGGGAGCTGAGTCTCATGTAGATTCTGGGGAGCTGAGTCTCTTGTAGATTTTGGGGGAGCTGAGTCTCTTGTAGATTCTGGGGGAGCTGAGTCTCTTGTTGATTCTGGGGAGCTGAGTCTCTTGTAGATTCTGGGGAGCTGAGTCTCTTGTAGATTCTGGGGGCTGAGTCTCATGTAGATTCTGGGGAGCTGAGTCTCATGTAGATTCTGGGGGAGCTGAGTCTCTTGTAGATTCTGGGGGAGCTGAGTCTCATGTAGATTCTGGGGAGCTGAGTCTCTTGTAGATTCTGGGGGGGCTGAGTCTCATGTAGATTTTCTGGGGAGCTGAGTCTCATGTAGATTCTGGGGAGCTGAGTCTCATGTAGATTCTGGGAGAGCTGAGTCTCTTGTAGATTCTGGGGGGCTGAGTCTCTTGTAGATTCTGGGGGAGCTGAGTCTCTTGTAGATTCTGGGGGAGCTGAGTCTCTTGTAGATTCTGGGGGAGCTGAGTCTCATGTAGATTCTGGGGGGCTGAGTCTCTTGTAGATTCTGGGGGAGCTGAGTCTCTTGTAGATTCTGGGGGAGCTGAGTCTCTTGTAGATTCTGGGGGAGCTGAGTCTCATGTAGATTCTGGGGGAGCTGAGTCTCTTGTAGATTCTGGGGGAGCTGAGTCTCATGTAGATTCTGGGGGAGCTGAGTCTCTTGTAGATTTTGGGGGAGCTGAGTCTCTTGTAGATTCTGGGGGAGCTGAGTCTCTTGTTGATTCTGGGGGAGCTGAGTCTCTTGTAGATTCTGGGGGAGCTGAGTCTCTTGTAGATTCTGGGGGAGCTGAGTCTCATGTAGATTCTGGGGAGCTGAGTCTCTTGTAGATTCTGGGGGAGCTGAGTCTCTTGTAGATTCTGGGGGAGCTGAGTCTCTTGTAGATTCTGGGGGAGCTGAGTCTCTTGTAGATTCTGGGGGGGCTGAGTCTCATGTAGATTTTCTGGGGGAGCTGAGTCTCATGTAGATTCTGGGGGAGCTGAGTCTCATGTAGATTCTGGGAGAGCTGAGTCTCTTGTAGATTCTGGGGGGCTGAGTCTCTTGTAGATTCTGGGGGAGCTGAGTCTCTTGTAGATTCTGGGGGAGCTGAGTCTCTTGTAGATTCTGGGGGAGCTGAGTCTCTTGTAGATTCTGGGGGAGCTGAGTCTCTTGTTGATTCTGGGGGAGCTGAGTCTCTTGTTGATTCTGGGGGAGCTGAGTCTCTTGTAGATTCTGGGGGAGCTGAGTCTCTTGTAGATTCTGGGGGCTGAGTCTCATGTAGATTCTGGGGAGCTGAGTCTCATGTAGATTCTGGGGAGCTGAGTCTCTTGTAGATTCTGGGGAGCTGAGTCTCATGTAGATTCTGGGGAGCTGAGTCTCTTGTAGATTCTGGGGAGCTGAGTCTCTTGTAGATTCTGGGGGCTGAGTCTCATGTAGATTCTGGGGAGCTGAGTCTCATGTAGATTCTGGGGAGCTGAGTCTCTTGTAGATTCTGGGGAGCTGAGTCTCATGTAGATTCTGGGGAGATGAGTCTCATGTAGATTCTGGGGAGCTGAGTCTCTTGTAGATTCTGGGGAGCTGAGTCTCTTGTAGATTCTGGGGAGCTGAGTCTCTTGTAGATTCTGGGGGAGCTGAGTCTCTTGTAGATTCTGGGGGTGTTGTTGTCTCTTGTAGCTGAGTCTCATGTAGATTCTGGGGAGCTGAGTCTCATGTAGATTCTGGGGAGCTGAGTCTCTTGTAGATTCTGGGGCTGAGTCTCATGTAGATTCTGGGGGAGCTGAGTCTCATGTAGATTCTGGGGAGCTGGGTCTCTTGTAGATTCTGGGGAGCTGAGTCTCATGTAGATTCTGGGGAGCTGAGTCTCTTGTAGATTCTGGGGAGCTGAGTCTCATGTAGATTCTGGGGAGCTGAGTCTCATGTAGATTCTGGGGAGCTGAGTCTCTTGTAGATTCTGGGGAGCTGAGTCTCTTGTAGATTCTGGGGAGCTGAGTCTCTTGTAGATTCTGGGGAGCTGAGTCTCTTGTAGATTCTGGGGAGCTGAGTCTCTTGTAGATTCTGGGGGTGTTGTTGTCTCTTGTAGATTCTGGGGGAGTTGTTGTCTCTTGTAGATTCTGGGGGAGTTGTCTTGTAGATTCTGGGGGTGTTGTTGTCTGTTGTAGATTCTGGGAGAGTTGTCTTGTAGATTCTGGGGGTGTTGTTGTCTCTTGTTGATTCTGGGGGAGTTGTTGTCTCTTGTTGATTCTGGGGGTGTTGTTGTCTCTTGTTGATTCTGGGGGAGTTGTTGTCTCTTGTAGATTCTGGGGGAGCTGAGTCTCTTGTAGATTCTGGGGGTGTTGTTGTCTCTTGTAGATTCTGGGGGAGTTGTTGTCTCTTGTAGATTCTGGGGGAGCTGAGTCTCATGTAGATTCTGGGGGAGCTGAGTCTCTTGTAGATTCTGGGGGAGCTGAGTCTCATGTAGATTCTGGGGGAGCTGAGTCTCTTGTAGATTCTGGGGAGCTGAGTCTCATGTAGATTCTGGGGGAGCTGAGTCTCTTGTAGATTCTGGGGAGCTGAGTCTCATGTAGATTCTGGGGGAGCTGAGTCTCATGTAGATTCTGGGGAGCTGAGTCTCTTGTAGATTCTGGGGGAGCTGAGTCTCTTGTAGATTCTGGGGAGTTGAGTCTCATGTAGATTCTGGGGAGCTGAGTCTCTTGTAGATTCTGGGGGAGCTGAGTCTCATGTAGATTCTGGGGAGCTGAGTCTCTTGTAGATTCTGGGGGAGCTGAGTCTCTTGTAGATTCTGGGGGAGCTGAGTCTCTTGTAGATTCTGGGGGAGCTGAGTCTCTTGTAGATTCTGGGGGTGTTGTTGTCTCTTGTAGCTGAGTCTCATGTAGATTCTGGGGGAGCTGAGTCTCATGTAGATTCTGGGGGAGCTGAGTCTCTTGTAGATTCTGGGGGAGCTGAGTCTCTTGTAGATTCTGGGGGAGCTGAGTCTCATGTAGATTCTGGGGGAGCTGAGTCTCTTGTAGATTCTGGGGGAGCTGAGTCTCTTGTAGATTCTGGGGGAGCTGAGTCTCTTGTAGATTCTGGGGAGCTGAGTCTCATGTAGATTCTGGGGAGCTGAGTCTCATGTAGATTCTGGGGAGCTGAGTCTCTTGTAGATTCTGGGGAGCTGAGTCTCTTGTAGATTCTGGGGAGCTGAGTCTCTTGTAGATTCTGGGGAGCTGAGTCTCTTGTAGATTCTGGGGGAGCTGAGTCTCTTGTAGATTCTGGGGGAGCTGAGTCTCTTGTAGATTCTGGGGGTGTTGTTGTCTCTTGTAGATTCTGGGGGAGTTGTTGTCTCTTGTAGATTCTGGGGGAGTTGTCTTGTAGATTCTGGGGGTGTTGTTGTCTGTTGTAGATTCTGGGAGAGTTGTCTTGTAGATTCTGGGGGTGTTGTTGTCTCTTGTTGATTCTGGGGGAGTTGTTGTCTCTTGTTGATTCTGGGGGTGTTGTTGTCTCTTGTTGATTCTGGGGGAGTTGTTGTCTCTTGTAGATTCTGGGGGAGCTGAGTCTCTTGTAGATTCTGGGGGTGTTGTTGTCTCTTGTAGATTCTGGGGGAGTTGTTGTCTCTTGTAGATTCTGGGGGAGCTGAGTCTCATGTAGATTCTGGGGGAGCTGAGTCTCTTGTAGATTCTGGGGGAGCTGAGTCTCATGTAGATTCTGGGAGCTGAGTCTCTTGTAGATTCTGGGGGAGCTGAGTCTCATGTAGATTCTGGGGGAGCTGAGTCTCTTGTAGATTCTGTGGGAGTTGTCTTGTAGATTCTGGGGGAGTTGTCTTGTAGATTCTGGGGGAGTTGTCTTGTAGATTCTGGGGGTGTTGTTGTCTCTTGTAGATTCTGGGGGTGTTGTTGTCTGTTGTAGATTCTGGGGAGCTGAGTCTCATGTAGATTCTGGGGGAGCTGAGTCTCATGTAGATTCTGGGGAGCTGAGTCTCTTGTAGATTCTGGGGAGCTGAGTCTCTTGTAGATTCTGGGGGAGCTGAGTCTCATGTAGATTCTGGGGGAGCTGAGTCTCTTGTAGATTCTGTGGGAGTTGTCTTGTAGATTCTGGGGGAGTTGTCTTGTAGATTCTGGGGGAGTTGTCTTGTAGATTCTGGGGGTGTTGTTGTCTCTTGTAGATTCTGGGGGTGTTGTTGTCTGTTGTAGATTCTGGGGGAGTTGTTGTCTCTTGTAGATTCTGGGGGTGTTGTCTTGTAGATTCTGGGGGTGTTGTTGTCTCTTGTAGATTCTGGGGGAGTTGTCTTGTAGATTCTGGGGGAGTTGTTGTCTGTTGTAGATTCTGGGAGAGTTGTTGTCTGTTGTAGATTCTGGGGGAGTTGTTGTCTGTTGTAGATTCTGGGGGTGGTGTTGTCTGTTGTAGATTCTGGGGGTGTTGTTGTCTGTTGTAGATTCTGGAAGAGTTGTTGTCTGTTGTAGATTCTGGGGGTGGTGTTGTCTGTTGTAGATTCTGGGAGAGTTGTTGTCTGTTGTAGATTCTGGGGGTGGTGTTGTCTGTTGTAGATTCTGGGAGTGTTGTTGTCTGTTGTAGATTCTGGGGGTGTTGTTGTCTGTTGTAGATTCTGTGGGTGTTGTTGTCTGTTGTAGATTCTGGGAGTGTTGTTGTCTGTTGTAGATTCTGGGGGTGGTGTTGTCTGTTGTAGATTCTGGGGGTGGTGTTGTCTGTTGTAGATTCTGGGGGTGTTGTTGTCTGTTGTAGATTCTGGGAGAGTTGTTGTCTGTTGTAGATTCTGGGAGTGTTGTTGTCTGTTGTAGATTCTGGGAGTGTTGTTGTCTGTTGTAGATTCTGGGGGTGTTGTTGTCTGTTGTAGATTCTGGGGGTGGTGTTGTCTGTTGTAGATTCTGGGAGAGTTGTATTGGAGCTGTTGTCATCCTGTATTCCCTCAGCAGCCGGCAGAAAGACAAACAGAGACACAAATATGTCCATGTTAATTTATAGTCTCTCAGTAATCAGCCATTTCTCTGCAGCGCTGAGGGCTGTGTGGTGGAGCTGCGATGTAGTGCCTGTCGGGGCTGTGGGCCTGCTGGTGCTGTGTGGTGGCACAGCGGCGACATAAATCCACAGTAAATGCATGATGCTTTAATGACAGCAGTTCCTCACCTAGAGTGTCTGTCTGCCAGCCACTCTCTCTCTGTGGCTAACTCTTGTCTGGTTCTATGACCCCTACATACTGTAACTAAAGGAGCACTGTCTGGTCCTATCACCTCTACATACTGTAACTAAAGGAGCACTGTCTGGTCCTATCACCTCTACATACTGTAACTAAAGGAGCACTGTCTGGTCCTATCACCTCTACATACTGTAACTAAAGGAGCACTGTCTGGTCCTATCACCTCTACATACTGTAACTAAAGGAGCACTGTCTGGTCCTGTCACCTCTACATACTGTAACTAAAGGAGCACTGTCTGGTCCTGTCACCTCTACATACTGTAACTAAAGGAGCACTGTCTGGTCCTGTCACCTCTACATACTGTAACTAAAGGAGCACTGTCTGGTCCTATCACCTCTACATACTGTAACTAAAGGAGCACTGTCTGGTCCTGTCACCTCTACATACTGTAACTAAAGGAGCACTGTCTGGTCCTATCACCGCTACATACTGTAACTAAAGGAGCACTGTCTGGTCCTGTCACCTACATACTGTAACTAAAGGAGCACTGTCTGGTCCTATCACCTCTACGTACTGTAACTAAAGGAGCACTGTCTGGTCCTATCACCTCTACATACTGTAACTAAAGGAGCACTGTCTGGTCCTGTCACCTCTACATACTGTAACTAAAGGAGCACTGTCTGGTCCTGTCACCTCTACATACTGTAACTAAAGGAGCACTGTCTGGTCCTATCACCTCTACATACTGTAACTAAAGGAGCACTGTCTGGTCCTGTCACCTCTAAATACTGTAACTAAAGGAGCACTGTCTGGTCCTATCACCTCTACATACTGTAACTAAAGGAGCACTGTCTGGTCCTGTCACCTCTACATACTGTAACTAAAGGAGCACTGTCTGGTCCTGTCACCTCTACATACTGTAACTAAAGGAGCACTGTCTGGTCCTATCACCTCTACATACTTTAACTAAAGGAGCACTGTCTGCTCCTATCACCGCTACATACTGTAACTAAAGGAGCACTGTCTGGTCCTATCACCTCTACATACTGTAACTAAAGGAGCACTGTCTGGTCCTGTCACCTCTACATACTGTAACTAAAGGAGCACTGTCTGGTCCTGTCACCTCTACATACTGTAACTAAAGGAGCACTGTCTGGTCCTGTCACCTCTACATACTGTAACTAAAGGAGCACTGTCTGGTCCTATCACCTCTACATACTTTAACTAAAGGAGCACTGTCTGCTCCTATCACCGCTACATACTGTAACTAAAGGAGCACTGTCTGGTCCTATCACCTCTACATACTGTAACTAAAGGAGCACTGTCTGGTCCTATCACCTCTACATACTGTAACTAAAGGAGCACTGTCATTATGGGGTATTGGGATGTCATTATGGGGTATTGGGATGTCATTATGGGGTATTGGGATGTCATTATGGGGCAGTGGGATGTCATTATGGGGTATTGGGATGTCAATATGGGGTATTGGGATGTCATTATGGGGTATTGGGATGTCATTATGGGGCAGTGGGATGTCATTTGGGGGTATTGGGATGTCATTATGGGGTATTGGGATGTCATTATGGGGTATTGGGATGTCATTATGGGGTATTGGGATGTCATTATGGGGTATTGGGGTGTCATTATGGGGTATTGGGGTGTCATTATGGGGTATTGGGGTGTCATTATGGGGTATTGTGTGTAGATTGATGAGGGGAAAAACAATTTAACCCATTTGACAATGAGGCTGTAACGCAACAGTGTGGGGAAAAAGTCAAGGGGTCTGAATACTTTCCAAATGCCCTGTATATAATGCTCTGTACCAGAATTACAAAATGCTTTTCAAGTATTCTAGTCCACTGGCTCCATACAGATGTGTCTAAAAGCCCATTGCCCAGAGCAGATAGTCCTCCAAGAGTTACAGACTGAGAGAGTTCTGGACAGACAGACTCCCTCTTCATTCTGTTTGTCTTCCTTTTGCATACAAGTCATCTGCACTCAACCTTTGCACCCAGATTCCGCGGGAGATTGACTGGGCTGTCAGATAACAACAGCTCCTTGTTAAAGCCAGGGGCTGGTGCACCTTTAATTGACAGATGTTATAATGGAGCTGCCGGTGAAGATGGATGAGCTGACGGAGACTGTAGCAGTCTGTTACTACGCTGCATTCATTTATTATAATAGCCTGTATTCCTACTGTCAGCGTAAACATGAAATGCACATTGCATTTGCATGTGAGATGTATTTGTATCTAGCTAACAACATGATACAGCAGCCTTCCTCCTCCCTGGTAAAATATACAGCAGACTTCCTCCTCCCTAGTAAAATATACAGCAGCGTTCCTCCTCCCTAGTAAAATATACACCAGACTTCCTCCTCCCTAGTAAAATATACACCAGACTTCCTTCTCCCTAGTAAAATATACAGCAGCCTTCCTCCTCCCTGGTAAAATATACAGCAGCCTTCCTCCTCCCTAGTAAAAGATACAGCAGTCTTCCTCCTCCCTAGTAAAATATACAGCAGCCTTCCTCCTCCCTAGTAAAATATACAGCAGCCTTCCTCCTCCCTGGTAAAAGATACAGCAGCCTTCCTCCTCCCTAGTAAAAGATACAGCAGCCTTCCTCCTCCCTGGTAAAATATACAGCAGCCTTCCTCCTCCCTGGTAAAATATACAGCAGCCTTCCTCCTCCCTAGTAAAATATACAGCAGCCTTCCTCCTCCCTAGTAAAATATACAGCAGCCTTCCTCCTCCCTAGTAAAATATACAGCAGCCTTCCTCCTCCCTGGTAAAATATACAGCAGCCTTCCTCCTCCCTGGTAAAATATACAGCAGCCTTCCTCCTCCCTTGTAAAATATACAGCAGCCTTCCTCCTCCCTAGTAAAATATACAGCAGCCTTCCTCCTCCCTAGTAAAATATACAGCAGCCTTCCTCCTCCCTAGTAAAATATACAGCAGCCTTCCTCCTCCCTAGTAAAATATACAGCAGCCTTCCTCCTCCCTAGTAAAATATACAGCAGACTTCCTCCTCCCTGGTAAAATATACAGCAGCCTTCCTCCTCCCTGGTAAAATATACAGCAGCCTTCCTCCTCCCTGGTAAAATATACAGCAGCCTTCCTCCTCCCTAGTAAAATATACAGCAGCCTTCCTCCTCCCTAGTAAAATATACAGCAGACTTCCTCCTCCCTAGTAAAATATACAGCAGCCTTCCTCCTCCCTAGTAAAATATACAGCAGTCTTCCTCCTCCCTAGTAAAATATACAGCAGCCTTCCTCCTTCCTAGTAAAATATACAGCAGCCTTCCTCCTCCCTAGTAAAATATACAGCAGACTTCCTCCTCCCTAGTGAAATATACAGCAGACTTCCTCCTCCCTAGTAAAATATACAGCAGCCTTCCTCCTCCCTAGTAAAATATACAGCAGCCTTCCTCCTCCCTGGTAAAATATACAGCAGCCTTCCTCCTCCCTAGTGAAATATACAGCAGCCTTCCTCCTCCCTAGTAAAATATACAGCAGCGTTCCTCCTCCCTGGTAAAATATAAACCAGACTTCCTCCTCCCTGGTAAAATATACAGCAGCCTTCCTCCTCCCTAGTAAAATATACAGCAGCCTTCCTCCTCCCTAGTAAAATATACAGCAGACTTCCTCCTCCCTAGTAAAATATACAGCAGACTTCCTCCTCCCTAGTAAAATATACAGCAGCCTTCCTTCTCCCTAGTAAAATATACAGCAGCCTTCCTCCTCCCTAGTAAAATATACAGCATACTTCCTCCTCCCTAGTGAAATATAAACCAGACTTCCTCCTCCCTAGTAAAATATACAGCAGCCTTCCTCCTCCCTAGTAAAATATACAGCAGCCTTCCTCCTCCCTGGTAAAATATACAGCAGCCTTCCTCCTCCCTTGTAAAATATACAGCAGCCTTCCTCCTCCCTAGTAAAATATACAGCAGCGTTCCTCCTCCCTAGTAAAATATAAACCAGACTTCCTCCTCCCTGGTAAAATATACAGCAGCCTTCCTCCTCCCTAGTAAAATATACAGCAGACTTCCCTCTCCCTTGTAAAATATACAGCAGCCTTCCTCCTCCCTAGTAAAAGATACAGCAGACTTCCTCCTCCCTAGTAAAATATACAGCAGCCTTCCTCCTCCCTAGTAAAATATACAGCAGCCTTCCTCCTCCCTAGTAAAATATACAGCAGCCTTCCTCCTCCCTAGTAAAATATACAGCAGACTTCCTCCTCCCTAGTAAAATATACAGCAGCCTTCCTCCTCCCTAGTAAAATATACAGCAGCCTTCCTCCTCCCTAGTAAAATATACAGCAGACTTCCTCCTCCCTGGTAAAATATACAGCTGCATAACTAGCTACATTAGCACATCCTCAATACAGCATAACTAGCTACATTAGTACATCCTCAATACTGCATAACTAGCTACATTAGCACATCCTCAATACAGCATAACTAGCTACATTAGTACATCCTCAATACTGCATAACTAGCTACATTAGTACATCCTCAATACTGCATAACTAGCTACATTAACACATCCTCAATACAGCATAACTAGCTACATTAGTACATCCTCAATACTGCATAACTAGCTACATTAGCACATCCTCAATACAGCATAACTAGCTACATTAACACATCCTCAATACTGCATAACTAGCTACATTAGCACATCCTCAATACAGCATAACTAGCTACATTAGTACATCCTCAATACTGCATAACTAGCTACATTAGTACATCCTCAATACTGCATAACTAGCTACATTAGTACATCCTCAATACTGCATAACTAGCTACATTAGCACATCCTCAATACTGCATAACTAGCTACATTAGTACATCCTTAATACTGCATAACTAGCTACATTAGCACATCCTCAATACTGCATAACTAGCTTCATTAGCACATCCTCAATACTGCATAACTAGCTACATTAGCACATCCTCAATGCTGCATAACTAGCTACATTAGTACATCCTCAATACTGCATAACTAGCTACATTAGCACATCCTCAATACTGCATAACTAGCTACATTAGTACATCCTCAATACTGCATAACTAGCTACATTAGTACATCCTCAATACTGCATAACTAGCTACATTAGTACATCCTCAACGCAGCATAACTAGCTACATTAGCACATCCTCAATACTGCATAACTAGCTACATTAGTACATCCTCAATACTGCATAACTAGCTACATTAGTACATCCTCAACGCAGCATAACTAGCTACATTAGCACATCCTCAATACTGCATAACTAGCTACATTAGTACATCCTCAACGCAGCATAACTAGCTACATTAGTACATCCTCAATACTGCATAACTAGCTACATTAGTACATCCTCAATACTGCATAACTAGCTACATTAGCACATCCTCAACGCAGCATAACTAGCTACATTAGGACATCCTCAACGCAGCATAACTAGCTACATTAGGACATCCTCAACGCAGCATAAGTAGCACGGCCACACTACTTTTGCCCAGAGCCCAGGACAACCTATTCCCACTATAATAGGGTGCCCTAGGGGACAGAGCCAGGCAGAACACTGTTGTAGAGCCATGGCCCCTGGCTTCATCTAATGTGGGACATCAGATATCCTGTTAGAGGAGGGTGTGGATGGACTCTATTTTGAAAGCAGAGGAAATGTTACACTTCCTACTTGGTTCCTGCTGAGCAGGCAGATAGGATGCGTTCCAAGTGGAACCCTATTCCCTTTATAGTGCACTTCTTTAGACCAAATGGAACCCTATTCCCTATATAGTGCACTACTTTAGACCAAGTGGAACCCTATTCCCTTTATAGTGCCCTACTTTAGACCAAATGGAACCCTATTCCCTATATAGTGCACTACTTTAGACCAAGTGGAACCCTATTCCCTTTATAGTGCACTACTTTAGACCAAATGGAACCCTATTCCCTACATAGTGCACTACTTTAGACCAAATGGAACCCTATTCCCTACATAGTGCACTACTTTAGACCAAATGGAATCCTATTCCCTACATAGTGCACTACTTTAGACCAAATGGAACGCTATTCCCTTTATAGTGCACTACTTTATACCAAATGGAACCCTATTCCCTTTATAGTGCACTACTTTAGACCAAATGGAACCCTAGTCCCTTTATAGTGCACTACTTTAGACCAAATCTTCATGGGCTAATTGACGTGTTGTGTAGCCAGTACGTAATGTAGAATGATGAAACAAGTTTGGTCGCCTTCTAGAGTTTCTGAGGATTGCACAGGAACCGAACTTGAACGGGTTAAACAACGTTTTTCCGATTTATATTTCTTAAATAGTTTTCTTGCAAGTTTTCTTGCAAGTCAGAATTCACGAAAATGCTGTATACAACATGGATCGTGTTAGGATATAAAAAATATAAAACATTTTATCAAACAGATCTCTGCTACATTATATCTCTGGGACCCTCAGGATGACAAATCAGAGCCAGATTACTGAATGGAAGTACATGATTTACCTTCAGATGTGAATGTATCAAACCAGTTGCCGTGATAAAAGTGTTTTGTTGTTGTGCACTCTCCTCAAAAAATAGCATGGTCGTTTTTTTCCACTGTGACAGCTACTGTAAATTGGACACTGCAGTTAGATTAACAATCATCTGAGCTTTCTGACGATATAAGACATGTCTATGTCACGGAAAGTTGGCTGTTGTTTACAACGCCATTCTAGTCACACATCGCATAATGAGCACCAACTGTCCCAATTTCGGGACTCTGATCGTGCAGAGGTTATAATCAGGCTCCTGTTTAAATTAACCATATTAAACAGGCTGGTATTTATGTGTATTAAACAAGGGCCGCATGGCAAGATGTGGGGCCTGTGAGAAATTAATCACCTCCAGTGTTTGCTTGCCAAGCGTTTTAAATGCTGTCAAAAATAAATACGTGAAGCCAGTCCTTTTCTCCTGTGGATAATCTGTGACAATAATGATAATCTGTTATAATGGGTTATAATTATGATAATCTGTTATGTGTTATATTGTCTTGGAGCAGAAAGGTCACCCTTAATATTCCTATTAATTATTTATTCTAATTAGGAAACTGGAAGGAGCAGGAAGTCATTCTGATCTCCCATTTCCATTAGTCTGGGTTGAATCTTCACCGTCTGAGAAAGCTGAATGTCCTGAATGGAGGAGAATTTAAAGGGGTGGAATCCCCCTTGGATTGAGGAAGGTACCGTCACTGGTTCATCTGTTAATAGTAATATATTGTAGAGTGTGTGGAAAATGTCTTGGTCTGATTCATCTGTTAATAGTAGTATATTGTAGAGTGTGTGGAAAATGTCTTGGTCTGATTCATCTGTTAATAGTAGTATATTGTAGAGTGTCTGGGAAATGTCTTGGTCTGATTCATCTGTTAATAGTAGTATATTGTAGAGTGTCTGGAAAATGTCTTGGTCTGATTCATCTGATAATAGTAATATATTGTAGAGTGTGTGGAAAATGTCTTGGTCTGGATCATCTGTTAATAGTAATATATTGTAGAGTGTCTGGAAAATGTCTTGGTCTGGATCATCTGTTAATAGTAATATATTGTAGAGTGTGTGGAAAATGTCTTGGTCTGGATCATCTGTTAATAGTAATATATTGTAGAGTGTCTGGAAAATGTCTTGGTCTGATTCATCTGATAATAGTAATATATTGTAGAGTGTCTGGAAAATGTCTTGGTCTGATTTGAGCTCTATGTTAGAGGAATAGTCACATCCGGTTTGAAGTGATGACCTCTCACCTCATTGATGTTAACATATCACAATATATAACATCATATAATAACATACCATAACATACTGTACCTCTAAAGCTCTCAGATCCTTCACCAGGCTCAGTATGGATCAATCCTTCTGTAGGAACTCTATGTTATTGACATGGTATCTCCTTCACCAGGCTCAGTATGGATCAGTCCTTCTATAGGAACTCTATGTTATTGTCATGGTATCTCCTTCACCAGGCTCAGTATGGATCAGTCCTTCTATAGGAACTCTATGTTATTGACATGGTAGCACCTTCACCAGGCTCAGTATGGATCAGTCCTTCTGTAGGAACTCTATGTTATTGACATGGTATCTCCTTCACCAGGCTCAGTATGGATCAGTCCTTCTGTAGGAACTCTATGTTATTGACATGGTATCTCCTTCACCAGGCTCAGTATGGATCAGTCCTTCTGTAGGAACTCTATGTTATTGTCATGGTATCTCCTTCACCAGGCTCAGTATGGATCAGTCCTTCTGTAGGAACTCTATGTTATTGACATGGTATCTCCTTCACCAGGCTCAGTATGGATCAGTCCTTCTATAGGAACTCTATGTTATTGACATGGTATCTCCTTCACCAGGCTCAGTATGGATCAGTCCTTCTATAGGAACTCTCTCTATGTTATTGACATGGTATCTCCTTCACCAGGCTCAGTATGGATCAGTCCTTCTATAGGAACTCTCTCTATGTTATTGTCATGGTATCTCCTTCACCAGGCTCAGTATGGATCAGTCCTTCTGTAGGAACTCTATGTTATTGTCATGGTATCTCCTTCACCAGGCTCAGTATGGATCAGTCCTTCTGTAGGAACTCTATGTTATTGTCATGGTATCTCCTTCACCAGGCTCAGTGTGGATCAGTCCTTCTGTAGGAACTCTCTCTATGTTATTGTCATGGTATCTCCTTCACCAGGCTCAGTATGGATCAGTCCTTCTGTAGGAACTCTATGTTATTGTCATGGTATCTCCTTCACCAGGCTCAGTATGGATCAGTCCTTCTATAGGAACTCTATGTTTTTCCACATGTTTCTCATCCTTCTACACACAACATCCCATAATGACAAAGCAAAAAATAACAATCATAAATCTTTGCATCTTTACATCTATAAAAAACAGAAATATCACATTTACGTAACTATTCAGACCCTTTCCTCAGTACTTGTTTGAAGCACCTTTGGCAGCGATTACAGCCGCGAGTCTTTTTGGGTATGACGCTACAAGCTTGGCTCACCAGTATTTGGGGAGTTTCTCCCATTCTTCTCTGCAGATCCTCTCAAGCTCTGTCAGGTTGGATGGGGAACGTCACTGCACAGCTATTTTCAGGTCTCTCCAGGGATGTTCGATCTGGTTCAAGTCCGGGCTCTAGCTGGGCCACTCAAGGACGTTCAGAGACCGAATGCCACTCCTGCGTTGTCTTGGCTGTGCGCTTAGTGTTGTTGTCCTGTTGGAAAGTGTACGTTTGCCCCAGTCTGAGGTCCTGAGCACTCTGGAGCAGGTTTTCATCAAGGATCTCTCCCTCGATCCTGACTAGTCTCCAAGTCCCTGCCGCTGAAAAACATCCCAACAGCGTGAGGCTGCCACCACCATGCTTCACCTTAGGGATGGTCCCAAGTTTCCTCCAGGCGTGACGCTTGGCATTCAGGCCAAAGAGTTCAATCTTCAATCGTGTTCCACCCTGCATACCAAATAACATCCTATTCCCTATCTAGTGTTCCACCCTGCATACCAAATAACACTCTATTCCTATCTAGTGTTCCACCCTGCATACCAAATAACACTCTATTCCCTATCTAGTGTTCCACCCTGCATACCAAATAACACTCTATTCCCTATATAGTGTTCCACCCTGCATACCAAATAACACCCTAATCCCTATATAGTGTTCCACCCTGCATACCAAATAACACCCTAATCCCTATATAGTGTTCCACCCTGCATACCAAATAACACCCTAATCCCTATATAGTGTTCCACCCTGCATACCAAATAACACCCTAATCCCTATATAGTGTTCCACCCTGCATACCAAATAACACTCTATTCCTATCTAGTGTTCCACCCTGCATACCAAATAACACTCTATTCCCTATCTAGTGTTCCACCCTGCATACCAAATAACAGCCTATTCCCTATCTAGTGTTCCACCCTGCATACCAAATAACACCCTAATCCCTATATAGTGTTCCACCCTGCATACCAAATAACACCCTAATCCCTATATAGTGTTCCACCCTGCATACCAAATAACACCCTAATCCCTATATAGTGTTCCACCCTGCATACCAAATAACACCTAATCCCTATATAGTGTTCCACCCTGCATACCAAATAACACCTAATCCCTATATAGTGTTCCACCCTGCATACCAAATAACATCCTATTCCCTATCTAGTGTTCCACCCTGCATACCAAATAACACTCTATTCCTATCTAGTGTTCCACCCTGCATACCAAATAACACTCTATTCCCTATCTAGTGTTCCACCCTGCATACCAAATAACAGCCTATTCCCTATCTAGTGTTCCACCCTGCATACCAAATAACACCCTAATCCCTATATAGTGTTCCACCCTGCATACCAAATAACACCCTAATCCCTATATAGTGTTCCACCCTGCATACCAAATAACACCCTAATCCCTATATAGTGTTCCACCCTGCATACCAAATAACACCCTAATCCCTATAGTGTTCCACCCTGCATACCAAATAACACCCTAATCCCTATATAGTGTTCCACCCTGCATACCAAATAACACCCTAATCCCTATATAGTGTTCCACCCTGCATACCAAATAACATCCTATTCCCTATCTAGTGTTCCACCCTGCATACCAAATAACACTCTATTCCTATCTAGTGTTCCACCCTGCATACCAAATAACACTCTATTCCCTATCTAGTGTTCCACCCTGCATACCAAATAACAGCCTATTCCCTATCTAGTGTTCCACCCTGCATACCAAATAACACCCTAATCCCTATATAGTGTTCCACCCTGCATACCAAATAACACCCTAATCCCTATATAGTGTTCCACCCTGCATACCAAATAACACCCTAATCCCTATATAGTGTTCCACCCTGCATACCAAATAACACCCTAATCCCTATATAGTGTTCCACCCTGCATACCAAATAACACCCTAATCCCTATATAGTGTTCCACCCTGCATACCAA
This sequence comes from Brachymystax lenok tsinlingensis, assembly GCA_030435695.1. Classification (NCBI taxonomy): domain Eukaryota; kingdom Metazoa; phylum Chordata; class Actinopteri; order Salmoniformes; family Salmonidae; genus Brachymystax; species Brachymystax lenok. Next base: position 50,857,498 of record CM059814.1, read on the forward strand.
ATAACACCCTAATCCCTATATAGTGTTCCACCCTGCATACCAAATAACACCTTAATCCCTATATAGTGTTCCACCCTGCATACCAAATAACACCCTATTCCCTATGTAGTGTTCCACCCTGCATACCAAATAACACTCTATTCCTATCTAGTGTTCCACCCTGCATACCAAATAACACTCTATTCCCTATCTAGTGTTCCACCCTGCATACCAAATAACAGCCTATTCCCTATCTAGTGTTCCACCCTGCATACCAAATAACACCCTAATCCCTATATAGTGTTCCACCCTGCATACCAAATAACACCCTAATCCCTATATAGTGTTCCACCCTGCATACCAAATAACACCCTAATCCCTATATAGTGTTCCACCCTGCATACCAAATAACACCCTAATCCCTATATAGTGTTCCACCCTGCATACCAAATAACACCCTAATCCCTATATAGTGTTCCACCCTGCATACCAAATAACATCCTATTCCCTATCTAGTGTTCCACCCTGCATACCAAATAACACTCTATTCCTATCTAGTGTTCCACCCTGCATACCAAATAACACTCTATTCCCTATCTAGTGTTCCACCCTGCATACCAAATAACAGCCTATTCCCTATCTAGTGTTCCACCCTGCATACCAAATAACACCCTAATCCCTATATAGTGTTCCACCCTGCATACCAAATAACACCCTAATCCCTATATAGTGTTCCACCCTGCATACCAAATAACACCCTAATCCCTATATAGTGTTCCACCCTGCATACCAAATAACACCCTAATCCCTATATAGTGTTCCACCCTGCATACCAAATAACACCCTAATCCCTATATAGTGTTCCACCCTGCATACCAAATAACACCCTAATCCCTATATAGTGTTCCACCCTGCATACCAAATAACACCCTAATCCCTATATAGTGTTCCACCCTGCATACCAAATAACATCCTATTCCCTATCTAGTGTTCCACCCTGCATACCAAATAACACTCTATTCCTATCTAGTGTTCCACCCTGCATACCAAATAACACTCTATTCCCTATCTAGTGTTCCACTCTGCATACCAAATAACAGCCTATTCCCTATCTAGTGTTCCACCCTGCATACCAAATAACACCCTAATCCCTATATAGTGTTCCACCCTGCATACCAAATAACACCCTAATCCCTATATAGTGTTCCACCCTGCATACCAAATAACACCCTAATCCCTATATAGTGTTCCACCCTGCATACCAAATAACACCCTAATCCCTATATAGTGTTCCACCCTGCATACCAAATAACACCCTAATCCCTATATAGTGTTCCACCCTGCATACCAAATAACACCTAATCCCTATATAGTGTTCCACCCTGCATACCAAATAACATCCTATTCCCTATCTAGTGTTCCACCCTGCATACCAAATAACACTCTATTCCTATCTAGTGTTCCACCCTGCATACCAAATAACACTCTATTCCCTATCTAGTGTTCCACCCTGCATACCAAATAACAGCCTATTCCCTATCTAGTGTTCCACCCTGCATACCAAATAACACCCTAATCCCTATATAGTGTTCCACCCTGCATACCAAATAACACCCTAATCCCTATATAGTGTTCCACCCTGCATACCAAATAACACCCTAATCCCTATATAGTGTTCCACCCTGCATACCAAATAACACCCTAATCCCTATATAGTGTTCCACCCTGCATACCAAATAACACCCTAATCCCTATATAGTGTTCCACCCTGCATACCAAATAACACCCTAATCCCTATATAGTGTTCCACCCTGCATACCAAATAACACCTTAATCCCTATATAGTGTTCCACCCTGCATACCAAATAACACCCTATTCCCTATGTAGTGTTCCACCCTGCATACCAAATAACACTCTATTCCTATCTAGTGTTCCACCCTGCATACCAAATAACACTCTATTCCCTATCTAGTGTTCCACCCTGCATACCAAATAACAGCCTATTCCCTATCTAGTGTTCCACCCTGCATACCAAATAACACCCTAATCCCTATATAGTGTTCCACCCTGCATACCAAATAACACCCTAATCCCTATATAGTGTTCCACCCTGCATACCAAATAACACCCTAATCCCTATATAGTGTTCCACCCTGCATACCAAATAACACCCTAATCCCTATATAGTGTTCCACCCTGCATACCAAATAACACCCTAATCCCTATATAGTGTTCCACCCTGCATACCAAATAACATCCTATTCCCTATCTAGTGTTCCACCCTGCATACCAAATAACACTCTATTCCTATCTAGTGTTCCACCCTGCATACCAAATAACACTCTATTCCCTATCTAGTGTTCCACCCTGCATACCAAATAACAGCCTATTCCCTATCTAGTGTTCCACCCTGCATACCAAATAACACCCTAATCCCTATATAGTGTTCCACCCTGCATACCAAATAACACCCTAATCCCTATATAGTGTTCCACCCTGCATACCAAATAACACCCTAATCCCTATATAGTGTTCCACCCTGCATACCAAATAACACCCTAATCCCTATATAGTGTTCCACCCTGCATACCAAATAACACCCTAATCCCTATATAGTGTTCCACCCTGCATACCAAATAACACCCTAATCCCTATATAGTGTTCCACCCTGCATACCAAATAACACCCTAATCCCTATATAGTGTTCCACCCTGCATACCAAATAACATCCTATTCCCTATCTAGTGTTCCACCCTGCATACCAAATAACACTCTATTCCTATCTAGTGTTCCACCCTGCATACCAAATAACACTCTATTCCCTATCTAGTGTTCCACCCTGCATACCAAATAACAGCCTATTCCCTATCTAGTGTTCCACCCTGCATACCAAATAACACCTAATCCCTATATAGTGTTCCACCCTGCATACCAAATAACACCCTAATCCCTATATAGTGTTCCACCCTGCATACCAAATAACACCCTAATCCCTATATAGTGTTCCACCCTGCATACCAAATAACACCCTAATCCCTATATAGTGTTCCACCCTGCATACCAAATAACACCCTAATCCCTATATAGTGTTCCACCCTGCATACCAAATAACACCCTAATCCCTATATAGTGTTCCACCCTGCATACCAAATAACATCCTATTCCCTATCTAGTGTTCCACCCTGCATACCAAATAACACTCTATTCCTATCTAGTGTTCCACCCTGCATACCAAATAACACTCTATTCCCTATCTAGTGTTCCACCCTGCATACCAAATAACAGCCTATTCCCTATCTAGTGTTCCACCCTGCATACCAAATAACACCCTAATCCCTATATAGTGTTCCACCCTGCATACCAAATAACACCCTAATCCCTATATAGTGTTCCACCCTGCATACCAAATAACACCCTAATCCCTATATAGTGTTCCACCCTGCATACCAAATAACACCCTAATCCCTATATAGTGTTCCACCCTGCATACCAAATAACACCCTAATCCCTATATAGTGTTCCACCCTGCATACCAAATAACACCCTAATCCCTATATAGTGTTCCACCCTGCATACCAAATAACACCTTAATCCCTATATAGTGTTCCACCCTGCATACCAAATAACACCCTATTCCCTATGTAGGGTTTTCCTTTTGACCGGAGCCTTCTGGCCCCTTTTAGGATGCACCCTTCCCCCAGATATCATGGTTAACAGTACTGTTGTGCTCCTCATCCTATGCAGATATTCTAAACCAAGAGGAGATTTACGTCTGATGAAATTGTGTGCATTTTAGGCAAACGGCGATAATGTCTATTTAATGGCATGCATTGGCTGGGCAAATATGGGAAGTAGCTTAGCAAAATACATCACGATAGCTATATACTTTGACACCACAGTATAACATATTGATACCCCTTTTTTAAACATGCACTATGTATTTCATTATGCACTCAATCAATGTGGCCTTCAATGTATACTTATAGATCTTTTGATAAATTCACAGTCCTCCTTTTAAAACCGCAGGAAGGCTTTGGAAAGATGGGATAAGTACATGCTGTCATTTCCCACTTGAGATTCTGCACCGTTAGTCCTTTACAAGCAGCAGTAGCGCTCTTAAACAGACTGCTCTGGACAGATTCTCCTCTCCCTCGGTCTCTTCCAACAGCAGCAAATGGACGAGTTGATCAATAAGACAAAATACATTCGTACTTCCAAGACAAACAAAAAAAAACGGAGACAGACAATTTGCTTGGGATTGTGTCCCAAATGACACCCTGTACCCTACTTTAAGTAAGCTCATCACTCTCTTGGTGTCCACATCACCAACAAACTATCATGGTCCAAGCACACCAAGACAGTCGTGAAGAGGGCACGGCAACGCCTATTCCCCCTCAGGAGACTGAAAAGATTTGGCATGGGTCCCCAGATGCTCAAAAAAGTTCTACAGCTGCACCATCGAGAGCATCCTGACTGGTTGCATCACCGCTTGGTATGGCAACTGCTCGGTCTCCGACCGAAAGGCACTACAGAGGGTAGTGCGTACGGCCCAGTACATCACTGGGGTCAAGCTTCCTGCCATCCAGGACCTCTATACCAGGCGGTGTCAGAGGAAGGCCTTAAAAAATGTCAAAGATTCCAGTCATAGACTGTTCTTTCTGCTACCACATGGCAAGCGGTACCGGAGCACCAAGTCTGTTCTGACTGCTGAACAGACTGCTGAACAGACTGCTGATCCGACTGCTGATCCGACTGCCGAACAGACTGCCGAACAGACTGCTGAACAGACTGCTGAACAGCTAATCAAATGGCCACCCGACTATTTACGTTGACACCCTCTTTTTTTACTATTCTCCTTCTCGCTGTTTGTTATCTGTTCACTTTACCCTTACCTACATGTACCTGTTACCTCGACTACCCTGTACCCCAGCACATAGACTCTGTACCGGTACCCCCTGTATATAGCCTCCACATTGACTCTGTACCGGTACCCCCTGTATATAGCCTCCACATTGACTCTGTACCGGTACCCCCTGTATATAGTCTCCACATAGACTCTGTACCGGTACCCCCTGTATATAGCCTCCACATTGACTCTGTACCGGTACCCCCTGTATATAGCCTCCACATTGACTCTGTACCAGTACCCCCTGTATATAGTCTCCACATAGACTCTGTGCAGTACCCCCTGTATATAGCCTCCACATTGACTCTGTGCAGGTACCCCCTGTATATAGCCTCCACATTGACTCTGTGCAGTACCCCCTGTATATAGCCTCCACATTGACTCTGTGCAGGTACCCCCTGTATATAGTCTCCACATTGACTCTGTGCAGGTACCCCCTGTATATAGCCTTCACATTGACTCTGTGCAGTACCCCCTGTATATAGCCTCCACATTGACTCTGTGCCGGTACCCCCTGTATATAGCCTCCACATTGACTCTGTACCGGTACCCCTGTATATAGCCTCCACATTGACTCTGTGCAGTACCCCCTGTATATAGCCTCCACATTGACTCTGTGCAGTACCCCCTGTATATAGCCTCCACATTGACTCTGTGCCGGTACCCCCTGTATATAGCCTCCACATTGACTCTGTGCAGTACCCCCTGTATATAGCCTCCACATTGACTCTGTACAGGTACCCCCTGTATATAGCCTCCACATTGACTCTGTGCAGTACCCCCTGTATATAGTCTCCACATAGACTCTGTGCAGTACCCCCTGTATATAGTCTCCACATTGACTCTGTACAGTACCCCCTGTATATAGTCTCCACATTGACTCTGTGCAGTACCCCCTGTATATAGTCTCCACATTGACTCTGTGCAGTACCCCCTGTATATAGCTTCCACATTGACTCTGTGCAGTACCCCCTGTATATAGGCTCCACATTGACTCTGTACAGTACCCCCTGTATATAGTCTCCACATTGACTCTGTACAGTACCCCTGTATATAGTCTCCACATTGACTCTGTGCAGTACCCCCTGTATATAGCCTCCACATTGACTCTGTACAGGTACCCCATGTATATAGCCTCCACATTGACTCTGTACCAGTACCCCCTGTATATAGTCTCCACATTGACTCTGTGCAGTACCCCCTGTATATAGCCTCCACATTGACTCTGTACCGGTACCCCCTGTATATAGCCTCCACATTGACTCTGTACAGTACCCCCTGTATATAGCCTCCACATTGACTCTGTGCAGTACCCCCTGTATATAGCCTCCACATTGACTCTGTACAGTACCCCCTGTATATAGCCTCCACATTGACTCTGTGCAGGTACCCCCTGTATATAGTCTCCACATTGACTCTGTACCGGTACCCCCTGTATATAGTCTCCACATTGACTCTGTACCGGTACCCCCTGTATATAGTCTCCACATTGGTATTATATTGTTTACTTTAGTTTATTTAGTAAATATTTTTAATAACTCACTTAAATTTCTTAAAACTGCATTGTTGGTTAATTAAGGGATTGTAAGTAAGCCGTTTATGGTAAGGTCTACACCTGTTGTATTCGGTGCATGTGGAAAAATAACATTGGATTGGGAATGGAAGTCGAGCACTTCATAGGGAATAGGGTGCCATTTAGGGCACATCACCTGGTGATGGTTCAATCCCCAGAAAGCCACAGAAAGTCTACTGCTTGGATCGCCACTGTAATCCTAGTACTCTGTTCCACTGTAGTCCTCTCTGAATGGCAGTGGGCCACGGCAGTCAATCTTGTAGACACTGGACATATTTGATGGTCAGGTCGATAACCACAGCCCAGTCGTTTATGGCCCAGTCAGCAGGCCTGTCCTTCAGCAACCACGTCTAGGTGGTCAGACAGCCTCAGACAGCATCCCTGATCTCTATTGGCTGCCACTGTCTGTCTCTTTACTGTCTTTGTGTCTGTCTGAAGCAGGATTTCAACAGATAAGCCCTCTCTGGAAACAATGAGGACAGGGACAGGGGAGGGTTGGAGGAGACAGAACAACAGATAAGACCTCTCTGGAAACAATGAGGACAGGGACAGGGGAGGGTTGGAGGAGACAGAACAACAGATAAGACCTCTCTGGAAACAATGAGGACAGGGACAGGGGAGGGTTGGAGGAGACAGAACAACAGATAAGCCCTCTCTGGAAACAATGAGGACAGGGACAGGGGAGGGTTGGAGGAGACAGAACAACAGATAAGACCCTCTCTGGAAACAATGAGGACAGGGACAGGGGAGGTTGGAGGAGACAGAACAACAGATAAGACCTCTCTGGAAACAATGAGGACAGGGACAGGGGAGGGTTGGAGGAGACAGAACAACAGATAAGACCTCTCTGGAAACAATGAGGACAGGGACAGGGGAGGGTTGGAGGAGACAGAACAACAGATAAGACCTCTCTGGAAACAATGAGGACAGGGACAGGGAGGGTTGGAGGAGACAGAACAACAGATAAGACCTCTCTGGAAACAATGAGGACAGGGACAGGGGAGGGTTGGAGGAGACAGAACAACAGATAAGACCTCTCTGGAAACATTACAATGAGGACAGGGACAGGGGAGGGTTGGAGGAGACAGAACAACAGATAAGACCTCTCTGGAAACAATGAGGACAGGGACAGGGGAGGGTTGGAGGAGACAGAACAACAGATAAGACCTCTCTGGAAACAATGAGGACAGGGACAGGGGAGGTTGGAGGAGACAGAACAACAGATAAGACCTCTCTGGAAACAATGAGGACAGGGACAGGGGAGGGTTGGAGGAGACAGAACAACAGATAAGACCTCTCTGGAAACAATGAGGACAGGGACAGGGAGGGTTGGAGGAGACAGAACAACAGATAAGACCTCTCTGGAAACAATGAGGACAGGGACAGGGGAGGGTTGGAGGAGACAGAACAACAGATAAGACCTCTCTGGAAACATTACAATGAGGACAGGGACAGGGGAGGGTTGGAGGAGACAGAACAACAGATAAGACCTCTCTGGAAACAATGAGGACAGGGACAGGGGAGGGTTGGAGGAGACAGAACAACAGATAAGACCTCTCTGGAAACAATGAGGACAGGGACAGGGGAGGGTTGGAGGAGACAGAACAACAGATAAGACCTCTCTGGAAACAATGAGGACAGGGACAGGGGAGGGTTGGAGGAGACAGAACAACAGATAAGACCTCTCTGGAAACAATGAGGACAGGGACAGGGGAGGGTTGGAGGAGACAGAACAACAGATAAGACCTCTCTGGAAACAATGAGGACAGGGACAGGGGAGGGTTGGAGGAGACAGAACAACAGATAAGACCTCTCTGGAAACATTACAATGAGGACAGGGACAGGGGAGGGTTGGAGGAGACAGAACAACAGATAAGACCTCTCTGGAAACAATGAGGACAGGGACAGGGGAGGGTTGGAGGAGACAGAACAACAGATAAGACCTCTCTGGAAACAATGAGGACAGGGACAGGGGAGGGTTGGAGGAGACAGAACAACAGATAAGACCTCTCTGGAAACAATGAGGACAGGGACAGGGGAGGTTGGAGGAGACAGAACAACAGATAAGACCCTCTCTGGAAACAATGAGGACAGGGACAGGGGAGGGTTGGAGGAGACAGAACAACAGATAAGACCTCTCTGGAAACAATGAGGACAGGGACAGGGGAGGGTTGGAGGAGACAGAACAACAGATAAGACCTCTCTGGAAACAATGAGGACAGGGACAGGGGAGGGTTGGAGGAGACAGAACAACAGATAAGACCTCTCTGGAAACAATGAGGACAGGGACAGGGGAGGGTTGGAGGAGACAGAACAACAGATAAGACCCTCTCTGGAAACAATGAGGACAGGGACAGGGGAGGGTTGGAGGAGACAGAACAACAGATAAGACCTCTCTGGAAACAATGAGGACAGGGACAGGGGAGGGTTGGAGGAGACAGAACAACAGATAAGACCTCTCTGGAAACAATGAGGACAGGGACAGGGGAGGGTTGGAGGAGACAGAACAACAGATAAGACCTCTCTGGAAACAATGAGGACAGGGACAGGGGAGGGTTGGAGGAGACAGAACAACAGATAAGACCTCTCTGGAAACAATGAGGACAGGGACAGGGCGTGGTTGGATGAGTCATGATGAGTCATTATCCAGGCAGATATTATGTTCTTCAACTTGATTCTTCTTGAACTTGATTCTTCTTGAACTTGATTCTTCTTGAACTTGATTCTTCTTGAACTTGATTTTTCTTGAACTTGATTCTTCCTGTGTTTTTTTCATTGATGCAAAGATATTAGCAGGCTGACTGCATAACCCGGGGGTAGCATTGGTTCTGGAGACAGAACAACAGGCTAAGACTGCATAACAATGAGGACAGGTAGCATTGGTTCTGGATATTAGCAGGCTGACAGAACAACAGCATTGGTTCTGGAAACAGAGCTGACAGGGACATTGGTTCTGGATATTAGCAGGCTGACTGCATAACCCGGCGGTAGCATTGGTTCTGGATATTAGCAGGCTGACTGCATAACAACGGTAGCATTGGTTCTGGATATTAGCAGGCTGACTGCATAACGGCGGTAGCATTGGTTCTGGATATTAACAGGCTGACTGCATAACCCGGCGGTAGCATTGGTTCTGGATATTAGCAGGCTGACTGCATAACCGGCGTAGCATTGGTTCTGGATATTAGCAGGCTGACTACATAACCGCGTGTAGCATTGGTTCTGGATATTAGCAGGCTGACTGCATAACCCGGCGGTAGCATTGGTTCTGGATATTAGCAGGCTGACTGCATAACCCGGCGGTAGCATTGGTTCTGGATATTAGCAGGCTGACTGCATAACCGGTAGCATTGGTTCTGGATATTAGCAGGCTGACTGCATAACCGGCGGTAGCATTGGTTCTGGATATTAGCAGGCTGACTGCATAACCGGCGGTAGCATTGGTTCTGGATATTAGCAGGCTGACTGCATAACCGGCGGTAGCATTGGTTCTGGATATTAGCAGGCTGACTGCATAACCCGGCGGTAGCATTGGTTCTGGATATTAGCAGGCTGACTGCATAACCCGGCGGTAGCATTGGTTCTGGATATTAGCAGGCTGACTACATAACCAGCGGTAGCATTGGTTCTGGATATTAGCAGGCTGACTACATAACCAGCGGTAGCATTGGTTCTGGATATTAGCAGGCTGACTGCATAACCGGCGGTAGCATTGGTTCTGGATATTAGCAGGCTGACTGCATAACCGGCGGTAGCATTGGTTCTGGATATTAGCAGGCTGACTGCATAACCCGGCGGTAGCATTGGTTCTGGATATTAGCAGGCTGACTGCATAACCCGGCGGTAGCATTGGTTCTGGATATTAGCAGGCTGACTGCATAACCCGGCGGTAGCATTGGTTCTGGATATTAGCAGGCTGACTGCATAACCCGGCGGTAGCATTGGTTCTGGATATTAGCAGGCTGACTGCATAACCGGCGGTAGCATTGGTTCTGGATATTAGCAGGCTGACTGCATAACCGGCGGTAGCATTGGTTCTGGATATTAGCAGGCTGACTGCATAACCAAGTAGCATTGGTTCTGGATATTAGCAGGCTGACTGCATAACCAGCGGTAGCATTGGTTCTGGATATTAGCAGGCTGACTGCATAACCAGCGGTAGCATTGGTTCTGGATATTAGCAGGCTGACTGCATAACCCGGCGGTAGCATTGGTTCTGGATATTAGCAGGCTGACTGCATAACCCGGCGGTAGCATTGGTTCTGGATATTAGCAGGCTGACTGCATAACCCGGCGGTAGCATTGGTTCTGGATATTAGCAGGCTGACTGCATAACCGGCGGTAGCATTGGTTCTGGATATTAGCAGGCTGACTGCATAACCAGCGGTAGCATTGGTTCTGGATATTAGCAGGCTGACTTGGTAGCATTGGTTCTGGATATTAGCAGGCTGACTGCATAACCCGGCGGTTGCATTGGTTCTGGATATTAGCAGGCTGACTGCATAACCCGCGGTAGCATTGGTTCTGGATATTAGCAGGCTGACTGCATAACCCGGCGGTAGCATTGGTTCTGGATATTAGCAGGCTGACTGCATAGGTAGCATTGGTTCTGGATATTAGCAGGCTGACTGCATAACCGGCGGTAGCATTGGTTCTGGATATTAGCAGGCTGACTGCATAACCCGGCGGTAGCATCGGTTCTGGATATTAGCAGGCTGACTGCATAACTGGTAGCATTGGTTCTGGATATTAGCAGGCTGACTGCATAACCCGGCGGTAGCATCGGTTCTGGATATTAGCAGGCTGACTGCATAACCCGGCGGTAGCATTGGTTCTGGATATTAGCAGGCTGACTGCATAACCGGCGGTAGCATTGGTTCTGGATATTAGCAGGCTGACTGCATAACCAGCGGTAGCATTGGTTCTGGATATTAGCAGGCTGACTACATAACCCGGCGGTAGCATTGGTTCTGGATATTAGCAGGCTGACTACATAACCCGGTGGTAGCATTGGTTCTATATATTAGCAGGCTGACTGCATAACCCGGTGGTAGCATTGGTTCTGGATATTAGCAGGCTGACTGCATAACCCGGCGGTAGCATTGGTTCTGGATATTAGCAGGCTGACTGCATAACCGGCGGTAGCATTGGTTCTGGATATTAGCAGGCTGACTGCATAACCAGCGGTAGCATTGGTTCTGGATATTAGCAGGCTGACTGCATAACCAGGCGGTAGCATTGGTTCTGGATATTAGCAGGCTGACTGCATAACCAGCGGTAGCATTGGTTCTGGATATTAGCAGGCTGACTGCATAACCGGCGGTAGCATTGGTTCTGGATATTAGCAGGCTGACTGCATAACCCGGTGGTAGCATTGGTTCTGGATATTAGCAGGCTGACTGCATAACCCGGTGGTAGCATTGGTTCTGGATATGGTTCAGAGAGGAAGCTTTGCTGCTACTGAGTAGATCTGATTACATGTGACATGAAGGTAATGGCCTCTCAAATCATTTTCACCCAGCAAATTAGCCTCTTATAGCTCAATTTATTATCACGCTGACTAACTCGGTTCTATGCTCACGCAGTTGAGCACCCGTTGTTAATGGGTTATGTGGCTGACTGTATAACAGTTGATGCGTTGGTTCCACTGGGCTATTAGGCTGTTTTAATGGGTTATGTGGCTGTATTACTGTGTATTAACAGTTGATGACGTTGACCCGTTCCACTGGGCTAGCTAATGTGGCTGTACTGGTATTAACAGTTGATGACGTTGACCCGTTCCACTGGGCTAGGAATTATGGCTGTTTTAATGGGTTATGTGGCTGTATTAACTGTGTATTAACAGTTGATGAGACGTTGACCCGTTCCACCGGGCTAGGGAAGTTATGGCTGTTTAATGGGTTATGTGGCTGTATTAGCGTGTGTATTAACAGTTGATGAGGCGACATTGTTTTAATGGGTTATGTGGTGTATTAACAGTTGATGAGACGTTGACCCGTTCCACTGGGCTAGGGAATTATGGCTGTTTTAATGGGTTATGTGGCTGTATTAACATGTGTATTAACAGTTGATGAGGACGTTGACCCGTTCCACTGGGCTAGGGAAGTTGGCTGTTTTAATGGGTTATGTGGCTGTATTAACATGTGTATTAACAGTTGATGAGGACGTTGACCCCGTTCCACTGGGCTAGGGGAAGTTATGGCTGTTTTAATGGGTTATGTGGCTGTATTAACATGTGTATTAACAGTTGATGAGGCGTTGACCCGTTCCACTGGGCTAGGGAAGTTATGGCTGTTTTAATGGGTTATGTGGCTGTATTAACATGTGTATTAACAGTTGATGAGGACGTTGACCCGTTCCACTGGGCTAGGGAAGTTATGGCTGTTTTAATGGGTTATGTGGCTGTATTAACATGTGTATTAACAGTTGATGAGGACGTTGACCCGTTCCACTGGGCTATTATGGCTGTTTTAATGGGTTATGTGGCTGTATTAACATGTGTATTAACAGTTGATGAGACGTTGACGTTCCACTGGGCTAGGGAAGTTATGGCTGTTTTAATGGGTTATGTGGCTGTATTAACATGTGTATTAACAGTTGATGAGGACGTTGACCCGTTCCACTGGGCTAGGGAAGTTATGGCTGTTTTAATGGGTTATGTGGCTGTATTAACATGTGTATTAACAGTTGATGAGGACGTTGACCCCGTTCCACTGGGCTAGGGGAAGTTATGGCTGTTTTAATGGGTTATGTGGCTGTATTAACATGTGTATTAACAGTTGATGAGGACGTTGACCCGTTCCACTGGGCTAGGAAGTTATGGCTGTTTTAATGGGTTATGTGGCTGTATTAACATGTGTATTAACAGTTGATGAGGACGTTGACCCGTTCCACTGGGGAAGTTATGGCTGTTTAATGGGTTATGTGGCTGTATTAACATGTGTATTAACAGTTGATGAGGACGTTGACCCGCCCACTGGGCTAGGGAAGTTATGGCTGTTTTAATGGGTTATGTGGCTGTATTAACATGTGTATTAACAGTTGATGAGGACGTTGACCCGTTCCACTGGGCTAGGGAAGTTATGGCTGTTTTAATGGGTTATGTGGCTGTATTAACATGTGTATTAACAGTTGATGAGGACGTTGACCCGTTCCACTGGGCTAGGGAAGTTATGGCTGTTTTAATGGGTTATGTGGCTGTATTAACATGTGTATTAACAGTTGATGAGGACGTTGACCCGTTCCACTGGGCTAGGGAAGTTATGGCTGTTTTAATGGGTTATGTGGCTGTATTAACATGTGTATTAACAGTTGATGAGGACGTTGACCCGTTCCACTGGGCTAGGGAAGTTATGGCTGTTTTAATGGGTTATGTGGCTGTATTAACATGTGTATTAACAGTTGATGAGGGCGTTGACCCGTTCCACTGGGCTAGGGAAGTTATGGCTGTTTTAATGGGTTATGTGGCTGTATTAACATGTGTATTAACAGTTGATGAGACGTTGACCCGTTCCACTGGGCTAGGGAAGTTATGGCTGTTTTAATGGGTTATGTGGCTGTATTAACGTGTGTATTAACAGTTGATGAGACGTTGACCCGTTCCACTGGGCTAGGGAAGTTATGGCTGTTTTAATGGGTTATGTGGCTGTATTAACATGTGTATTAACAGTTGATGAGGACGTTGACCCGTTCCACTGGGCTAGGGAAGTTATGGCTGTTTTAATGGGTTATGTGGCTGTATTAACATGTGTATTAACAGTTGATGAGACGACGTTGACCCCGTTCCACTGGGCTAGGGGAAGTTATGGCTGTTTTAATGGGTTATGTGGCTGTATTAACATGTGTATTAACAGTTGATGAGGACGTTGACCCCGTTCCACTGGGCTAGGGGAAGTTATGGCTGTTTTAATGGGTTATGTGGCTGTATTAACATGTGTATTAACAGTTGATGAGGACGTTGACCCCGTTCCACTGGGCTAGGGAAGTTATGGCTGTTTTAATGGGTTATGTGGCTGTATTAACATGTGTATTAACAGTTGATGAGGACGTTGACCCGTTCCACTGGGCTAGGGAAGTTATGGCTGTTTTAATGGGTTATGTGGCTGTATTAACATGTGTATTAACAGTTGATGAGGGCGTTGACCCGTTCCACTGGGCTAGGGAAGTTATGGCTGTTTTAATGGGTTATGTGGCTGTATTAACATGTGTATTAACAGTTGATGAGGGCGTTGACCCGTTCCACTGGGCTAGGGAAGTTATGGCTGTTTAATGGGTTATGTGGCTGTATTAACATGTGTATTAACAGTTGATGAGGACGTTGACCCGTTCCACTGGGCTAGGGAAGTTATGGCTGTTTTAATGGGTTATGTGGCTGTATTAACATGTGTATTAACAGTTGATGAGACGCGTTGACCCGTTCCACTGGGCTAGGAGTTATGGCGGCTGTTTTAATGGGTTATGTGGCTGTATTAACATGTGTATTAACAGTTGATGAGGACGTTGACCCGTTCCACTGGGCTAGGGAAGTTATGGCTGTTTAATGGGTTATGTGGCTGTATTAACATGTGTATTAACAGTTGATGAGGGCGTTGACCCGTTCCACTGGGCTAGGGAAGTTATGGCTGTTTTAATGGGTTATGTGGCTGTATTAACATGTGTATTAACAGTTGATGAGACGTTGACCCGTTCCACTGGGCTAGGGGAAGTTATGGCTGTTTTAATGGGTTATGTGGCTGTATTAACATGTGTATTAACAGTTGATGAGGACGTTGACCCGTTCCACTGGGCTAGGGAAGTTATGGCTGTTTTAATGGGTTATGTGGCTGTATTAACATGTGTATTAACAGTTGATGAGGACGTTGACCCGTTCCACTGGGCTAGGGAGTTATGGCTGTTTTAATGGGTTATGTGGCTGTATTAACATGTGTATTAACAGTTG
Source organism: Brachymystax lenok tsinlingensis (assembly GCA_030435695.1). Taxonomy (NCBI): domain Eukaryota; kingdom Metazoa; phylum Chordata; class Actinopteri; order Salmoniformes; family Salmonidae; genus Brachymystax; species Brachymystax lenok. The sequence goes on from CM059814.1 coordinate 50,872,895, forward strand.
ATGAGGCGTTGACCCGTTCCACTGGGCTAGGGAAGTTGGCTGTTTTAATGGGTTATGTGGCTGTATTAACATGTGTATTAACAGTTGATGAGGACGTTGACCCGTTCCACTGGGCTAGGAAGTTATGGCTGTTTTAATGGGTTATGTGGCTGTATTAACATGTGTATTAACAGTTGATGAGGACGTTGACCCCGTTCCACTGGGCTAGGGGAAGTTATGGCTGTTTTAATGGGTTATGTGGCTGTATTAACATGTGTATTAACAGTTGATGAGGACGTTGACCCGTTCCACTGGGCTAGGGAAGTTATGGCTGTTTTAATGGGTTATGTGGCTGTATTAACATGTGTATTAACAGTTGATGAGGACGTTGACCCGTTCCACTGGGCTAGGAAGTTATGGCTGTTTTAATGGGTTATGTGGCTGTATTAACATGTGTATTAACAGTTGATGAGGACGTTGACCCGTTCCACTGGGCTAGAGGAAGTTATGGCTGTTTTAATGGGTTATGTGGCTGTATTAACATGTGTATTAACAGTTGATGAGGACGTTGACCCCGTTCCACTGGGCTAGGGGAAGTTATGGCTGTTTTAATGGGTTATGTGGCTGTATTAACATGTGTATTAACAGTTGATGAGGACGTTGACCCGTTCCACTGGGCTAGGGAAGTTATGGCTGTTTTAATGGGTTATGTGGCTGTATTAACATGTGTATTAACAGTTGATGAGGACGTTGACCCGTTCCACTGGGCTAGGGAAGTTATGGCTGTTTTAATGGGTTATGTGGCTGTATTAACATGTGTATTAACAGTTGATGAGGGCGTTGACCCGTTCCACTGGGCTAGGGAAGTTATGGCTGTTTTAATGGGTTATGTGGCTGTATTAACATGTGTATTAACAGTTGATGAGGACGCGTTGACCCGTTCCACTGGGCTAGGGAAGTTATGGCTGTTTTAATGGGTTATGTGGCTGTATTAACATGTGTATTAACAGTTGATGAGGACGTTGACCCGTTCCACTGGGCTAGGGAAGTTATGGCTGTTTTAATGGGTTATGTGGCTGTATTAACGTGTATTAACAGTTGATGAGGACGTTGACCCGCCCACTGGGCTAGGGGAAGTTATGGCTGTTTTAATGGGTTATGTGGCTGTATTAACATGTGTATTAACAGTTGATGAGGACGTTGACCCGTTCCACTGGGCTAGGGAAGTTATGGCTGTTTTAATGGGTTATGTGGCTGTATTAACATGTGTATTAACAGTTGATGAGGACGTTGACCCGTTCCACTGGGCTAGGGAAGTTATGGCTGTTTTAATGGGTTATGTGGCTGTATTAACGTGTATTAACAGTTGATGAGGACGTTGACCCGTTCCACTGGGCTAGGGAAGTTATGGCTGTTTTAATGGGTTATGTGGCTGTATTAACGTGTGTATTAACAGTTGATGAGGCGTTGACCCGTTCCACTGGGCTAGGGAAGTTATGGCTGTTTTAATGGGTTATGTGGCTGTATTAACATGTGTATTAACAGTTGATGAGGACGTTGACCCGTTCCACTGGGCTAGGGAAGTTATGGCTGTTTTAATGGGTTATGTGGCTGTATTAACATGTGTATTAACAGTTGATGAGGACGTTGACCCGTTCCACTGGGCTAGGAAGTTATGGCTGTTTTAATGGGTTATGTGGCTGTATTAACATGTGTATTAACAGTTGATGAGGACGTTGACCCGTTCCACTGGGCTAGGGAAGTTATGGCTGTTTTAATGGGTTATGTGGCTGTATTAACATGTGTATTAACAGTTGATGAGGACGCGTTGACCCGTTCCACTGGGCTAGGGAAGTTATGGCTGTTTTAATGGGTTATGTGGCTGTATTAACATGTGTATTAACAGTTGATGAGGACGTTGACCCGTTCCACTGGGCTAGGGAAGTTATGGCTGTTTTAATGGGTTATGTGGCTGTATTAACATGTGTATTAACAGTTGATGAGGACGTTGACCCGCCCACTGGGCTAGGGAAGTTATGGCTGTTTTAATGGGTTATGTGGCTGTATTAACATGTGTATTAACAGTTGATGAGGACGTTGACCCGTTCCACTGGGCTAGGGAAGTTATGGCTGTTTTAATGGGTTATGTGGCTGTATTAACATGTGTATTAACAGTTGATGAGGACGTTGACCCGTTCCACTGGGCTAGGGAAGTTATGGCTGTTTTAATGGGTTATGTGGCTGTATTAACATGTGTATTAACAGTTGATGAGGACGTTGACCCGTTCCACTGGGCTAGGAAGTTATGGCTGTTTTAATGGGTTATGTGGCTGTATTAACATGTGTATTAACAGTTGATGAGGACGTTGACCCGTTCCACTGGGCTAGGGAAGTTATGGCTGTTTTAATGGGTTATGTGGCTGTATTAACATGTGTATTAACAGTTGATGAGGACGTTGACCCCGTTCCACTGGGCTAGGGGAAGTTATGGCTGTTTTAATGGGTTATGTGGCTGTATTAACATGTGTATTAACAGTTGATGAGGACGTTGACCCGTTCCACTGGGCTAGGGAAGTTATGGCTGTTTTAATGGGTTATGTGGCTGTATTAACATGTGTATTAACAGTTGATGAGGACGTTGACCCCGTTCCACTGGGCTAGGGGACGTTATGGCTGTTTTAATGGGTTATGTGGCTGTATTAACATGTGTATTAACAGTTGATGAGGACGTTGACCCCGTTCCACTGGGCTAGGGGACGTTATGGCTGTTTTAATGGGTTATGTGGCTGTATTAACATGTGTATTAACAGTTGATGAGGACGTTGACCCGTTCCACTGGGCTAGGGAAGTTATGGCTGTTTTAATGGGTTATGTGGCTGTATTAACATGTGTATTAACAGTTGATGAGGACGTTGACCCGTTCCACTGGGCTAGGGAAGTTATGGCTGTTTTAATGGGTTATGTGGCTGTATTAACATGTGTATTAACAGTTGATGAGGACGTTGACCCGTTCCACTGGGCTAGGGAAGTTATGGCTGTTTTAATGGGTTATGTGGCTGTATTAACATGTGTATTAACAGTTGATGAGGACGTTGACCCCGTTCCACTGGGCTAGGGGAAGTTATGGCTGTTTTAATGGGTTATGTGGCTGTATTAACGTGTGTATTAACAGTTGATGAGGACGTTGACCCCGTTCCACTGGGCTAGGGGAAGTTATGGCTGTTTTAATGGGTTATGTGGCTGTATTAACATGTGTATTAACAGTTGATGAGACGTTGACCCGTTCCACTGGGCTAGGGAAGTTATGGCTGTTTTAATGGGTTATGTGGCTGTATTAACGTGTGTATTAACAGTTGATGAGGACGTTGACCCCGTTCCACTGGGCTAGGGGAAGTTATGGCTGTTTTAATGGGTTATGTGGCTGTATTAACATGTGTATTAACAGTTGATGAGGACGTTGACCCGTTCCACTGGGCTAGGGAAGTTATGGCTGTTTTAATGGGTTATGTGGCTGTATTAACATGTGTATTAACAGTTGATGAGGACGTTGACCCGTTCCACTGGGCTAGGGAAGTTATGGCTGTTTTAATGGGTTATGTGGCTGTATTAACATGTGTATTAACAGTTGATGAGGACGTTGACTCCGTTCCACTGGGCTAGGGGAAGTTATGGCTGTTTTAATGGGTTATGTGGCTGTATTAACATGTGTATTAACAGTTGATGAGGACGTTGACTCGTTCCACTGGGCTAGGGAAGTTATGGCTGTTTTAATGGGTTATGTGGCTGTATTAACATGTGTATTAACAGTTGATGAGGACGTTGACCCGTTCCACTGGGCTAGGGAAGTTATGGCTGTTTTAATGGGTTATGTGGCTGTATTAACATGTGTATTAACAGTTGATGAGGACGTTGACCCCGTTCCACTGGGCTAGAGGAAGTTATGGCTGTTTTAATGGGTTATGTGGCTGTATTAACATGTGTATTAACAGTTGATGAGGACGTTGACCCGTTCCACTGGGCTAGGGAAGTTATGGCTGTTTTAATGGGTTATGTGGCTGTATTAACATGTGTATTAACAGTTGATGAGGACGTTGACCCGTTCCACTGGGCTAGGAAGTTATGGCTGTTTTAATGGGTTATGTGGCTGTATTAACATGTGTATTAACAGTTGATGAGGACGTTGACCCGTTCCACTGGGCTAGGGAAGTTATGGCTGTTTTAATGGGTTATGTGGCTGTATTAACATGTGTATTAACAGTTGATGAGGACGTTGACCCCGTTCCACTGGGCTAGAGGAAGTTATGGCTGTTTTAATGGGTTATGTGGCTGTATTAACATGTGTATTAACAGTTGATGAGGACGTTGACCCGTTCCACTGGGCTAGGGAAGTTATGGCTGTTTTAATGGGTTATGTGGCTGTATTAACGTGTGTATTAACAGTTGATGAGGACGTTGACCCGTTCCACTGGGCTAGGGGAAGTTATGGCTGTTTTAATGGGTTATGTGGCTGTATTAACGTGTGTATTAACAGTTGATGAGGACGTTGACCCGCCCACTGGGCTAGGGAAGTTATGGCTGTTTTAATGGGTTATGTGGCTGTATTAACATGTGTATTAACAGTTGATGAGGACGTTGACCCGTTCCACTGGGCTAGGGAAGTTATGGCTGTTTTAATGGGTTATGTGGCTGTATTAACATGTGTATTAACAGTTGATGAGGACGTTGACCCGTTCCACTGGGCTAGGAAGTTATGGCTGTTTTAATGGGTTATGTGGCTGTATTAACATGTGTATTAACAGTTGATGAGGACGTTGACCTCGTTCCACTGGGCTAGGGAAGTTATGGCTGTTTTAATGGGTTATGTGGCTGTATTAACATGTGTATTAACAGTTGATGAGACGTTGACCCGTTCCACTGGGCTAGGGAAGTTATGGCTGTTTTAATGGGTTATGTGGCTGTATTAACATGTGTATTAACAGTTGATGAGGACGTTGACCCGTTCCACTGGGCTAGGGAAGTTATGGCTGTTTTAATGGGTTATGTGGCTGTATTAACATGTGTATTAACAGTTGATGAGGACGTTGACCCGTTCCACTGGGCTAGGGAAGTTATGGCTGTTTTAATGGGTTATGTGGCTGTATTAACATGTGTATTAACAGTTGATGAGACGTTGACCCGTTCCACTGGGCTAGGGGAAGTTATGGCTGTTTTAATGGGTTATGTGGCTGTATTAACATGTGTATTAACAGTTGATGAGGACGTTGACCCCGTTCCACTGGGCTAGGGGAAGTTATGGCTGTTTTAATGGGTTATGTGGCTGTATTAACATGTGTATTAACAGTTGATGAGGACGTTGACCCCGTTCCACTGGGCTAGGGGAAGTTATGGCTGTTTTAATGGGTTATGTCGCTGTATTAACATGTGTATTAACAGTTGATGAGGACGTTGACCCCGTTCCACTGGGCTAGGGGAAGTTATGGCTGTTTTAATGGGTTATGTGGCTGTAGTAACATGTGTATTAACAGTTGATGAGAGGAAGTTTTGAGCATTTATAATTGCTTGTCATTTTTACTGCATATTATTCATTTTTTTGCATTTTGCAGTTGCATTGGTGTCCACCTTATTAAACAGGAGCTATTTCCTTGAACTTTTATTTAACCAGCTAGTCCCAGGAGGATGTTATCCCCGGCCCAGGTAGCTACTTGAGGCTAATCAGGGTCTTGAAGCAGAGAGCTGTGACAATTATCCTATCGTTGATCCTGGCTATTTTAGAACCACTGCCCTGTTCTCTCTCTCTCTGTCTCTCTCTCTCTCTCTCTCTCTCTCTCTCTCTCTCTGTCTCTCTCTCTCTCTCTCTGTCTCTCTCTGTCTCTCTCTCTCTCTCTCTCTCTCTCTGTCTGTCTGTCTGTCTGTCTGTCTGTCTGTCTGTCTGTCTGTCTGTCTGTCTGTCTGTCTCTCTGTCTCTCTCTCTCTCTCTCTCTCTCTCTCTCTCTCTCTCTCTCTCTCTCTCTCTCTCTCTCTCAATTTTCTATTAAATTCAATTTGCTTTATTGGCATGACGTAACAATGTACATATTGCCAAAGCTTACTTGGGATATTTACAATATGAAAATAAGAAGAATCAGATATGTCAACGGGACAACAGTAACAACAATAACCAAAATAACCACATTGAACAATAACACTAAGCATACAGTAGAAGACATGTGCAGGTTGATTGGTCTGTCAGACACTGTCCCTCATCTTATGGCAGGAAGCGATGTAGTGCGCTGCCAACCCACAGCTTTCTGCTTCCTCCCCCAACAGGATGGGTAGCCTATTCTCATCAGAGAGGTCTTTGAAACCTTGAATAAGGGTTTCAAATTTGGGGAAATGACAGTCTCTAAGGTTCTGCTGTGGTGCAGTGGCTGCACAGCCTTTCCTCTATAGGCAGCCAGGTTTTCCTGTGTCGACCCTTCTCAATGGCAAGGCTGTGCTCACTGAGCCTGTACTTTGTCAAGGTTTTTCTAAGGTTTTGATCAGTAACCATGGTCAAATAGTTTGCCACGGTGTACTGTCGATTTAGGGCAAGTGCTTTGTGCTTGTGTTTCCCAATGAGCAATGTAGTTTTGTTTTGATTGTGATGTAATTTGGTTTATTCTGATTGATTGGATGTTCTGGTCCTGAGGCTTCAGTGTGTTAGTAGAACAGGTTAGTGAACTCAGCCCCAGGACCAGCTGGATGAGGGGACTCTTTTCTTTGCTCAGCTCTTGGCATTGCAGGGCTTGGTAATGATATGAGAGGGGGTCACTGTATTTTAGATGTTTCCAAAACTTAATTGCTCTTTTTTGAGTTTTTATTATTCGTGGATATTGGCCTAATTCTGCCCTGCATGCATTGTTTGTAGTTTTCCTCTGGACATGTAGGAGAATCTTACAGAACTCTGCATGCAGGGTTTCAATGGGGTGTTTGTCCCATTTGGTGAAATCTTGTTTTGAAAGTGGACCCCACACCTCGCTGCCATGAAGTGCAATTGGTTTAATGACACATTCAATTAGTTTTAGCCCAATTTGAATAGGTATTTCAATTAGAATTTGTTTTTTAATGGCGTAGAATTCCCTGCGTTCTCTCTCTCTCTCTCTCTCTCTCTCTCGCTCTCTCGCTCTCTCTCTCTCTCTCTCTCTCTCTGTCTCTCTCTCTCTCTCTCTCTCTCTCTCTCTCTCTCTCTCTCTGTGTTTCTCTCTGTCTCTCTCTCTCTCTCTCTCTCTCTCTCTCTCTCTCTCTCTCTCTCTCTCTCTCTCTCTCTCTCTCTCTCTCTCTCTCTCTCTCTCTCTCTGCTGTATAAACATTGATCAAGACACTGGGATGTTTGTCCTTGACTCAGATCTACTGAGGTAGTAATGACATGGTTTCTAAAAGGGAAAAGCCCCTGAAGGCTCCTATTACTTAAACAAATGTAGGTGTAATCAGGACCACGGCCCACTGAGATGAGCTGCAGAGAGAGGAACAGGGATGAGGGACTGACTGACTGACTGGGGACTGAGTCTCTAATGACAGAGAGAGGAACAGGGATGAGAGACTGACTGACTGGGGACTGAGTCTCTAATGACAGAGAGAGGAACAGGGATGAGAGACTGACTGACTGACTGACTGGGGACTGAGTCTCTAATGACAGAGAGAGGAACAGGGATGAGAGACTGACTGACTGACTGACTGGGGACTGAGTCTCTAATGACAGAGAGAGGAACAGGGATGAGAGACTGACTGACTGACTGGGGACTGAGTCTCTAATGACAGAGAGAGGAACAGGGATGAGAGACTGACTGACTGACTGGGGACTGAGTCTCTAATGACAGAGAGAGGAACAGGGATGAGAGACTGACTGACTGACTGACTGGGGACTGAGTCTCTAATGACAGAGAGAGGAACAGGGATGAGAGACTGACTGACTGACTGGGGACTGAGTCTCTAATGACAGAGAGAGGAACAGGGATGAGAGACTGACTGACTGACTGACTGGGGACTGAGTCTCTAATGACAGAGAGAGGAACAGGGATGAGAGACTGACTGGGGACTGAGTCTCTAATGACAGAGAGAGGAACAGGGATGAGAGACTGACTGACTGACTGACTGGGGACTGAGTCTCTAATGACAGAGAGAGGAACAGGGATGAGAGACTGACTGACTGGGGACTGAGTCTCTAATGACAGAGAGAGGAACAGGGATGAGAGACTGACTGACTGACTGGGGACTGAGTCTCTAATGACAGAGAGAGGAACAGGGATGAGAGACTGACTGACTGACTGGGGACTGAGTCTCTAATGACAGAGAGAGGAACAGGGATGAGGGACTGACTGACTGACTGGGGACTGAGTCTCTAATGACAGAGAGAGGAACAGGGATGAGAGACTGACTGACTGACTGACTGGGGACTGAGTCTCTAATGACAGAGAGAGGAACAGGGATGAGAGACTGACTGACTGGGGACTGAGTCTCTAATGACAGAGAGAGGAACAGGGATGAGAGACTGACTGACTGACTGGGGACTGAGTCTCTAATGACAGAGAGAGGAACAGGGATGAGAGACTGACTGACTGACTGGGGACTGAGTCTCTAATGACAGAGAGAGGAACAGGGATGAGGGACTGACTGACTGACTGGGGACTGAGTCTCTAATGACAGAGAGAGGAACAGGGATGAGAGACTGACTGGGGACTGAGTCTCTAATGACAGAGAGAGGAACAGGGATGAGAGACTGACTGACTGACTGACTGGGGACTGAGTCTCTAATGACAGAGAGAGGAACAGGGATGAGAGACTGACTGACTGGGGACTGAGTCTCTAATGACAGAGAGAGGAACAGGGATGAGAGACTGACTGACTGACTGACTGGGGACTGAGTCTCTAATGACAGAGAGAGGAACAGGGATGAGAGACTGACTGACTGACTGGGGACTGAGTCTCTAATGACAGAGAGAGGAACAGGGATGAGGACTGACTGACTGACTGGGGACTGATTCTCTAATGACAGAGAGAGGAACAGGGATGAGAGACTGACTGACTGACTGACTGGGGACTGAGTCTCTAATGACAGAGAGAGGAACAGGGATGAGAGACTGACTGACTGGGGACTGAGTCTCTAATGACAGAGAGAGGAACAGGGATGAGAGACTGACTGACTGACTGGGGACTGAGTCTCTAATGACAGAGAGAGGAACAGGGATGAGAGACTGACTGACTGACTGGGGACTGAGTCTCTAATGACAGAGAGAGGAACAGGGATGAGGACTGACTGACTGACTGACTGGGGACTGAGTCTCTAATGACAGAGAGAGGAACAGGGATGAGAGACTGACTGACTGACTGACTGGGGACTGAGTCTCTAATGACAGAGAGAGGAACAGGGATGAGAGACTGACTGACTGACTGACTGACTGGGGACTGAGTCTCTAATGACAGAGAGAGGAACAGGGATGAGAGACTGACTGACTGGGGACTGAGTCTCTAATGACAGAGAGAGGAACAGGGATGAGAGACTGACTGACTGGGGACTGAGTCTCTAATGACAGAGAGAGGAACAGGGATGAGAGACTGACTGACTGACTGGGGACTGAGTCTCTAATGACAGAGAGAGGAACAGGGATGAGGGACTGACTGACTGACTGGGGACTGAGTCTCTAATGACAGAGAGAGGAACAGGGATGAGAGACTGACTGACTGACTGACTGGGGACTGAGTCTCTAATGACAGAGAGAGGAACAGGGATGAGAGACTGACTGACTGGGGACTGAGTCTCTAATGACAGAGAGAGGAACAGGGATGAGAGACTGACTGACTGGGGACTGAGTCTCTAATGACAGAGAGAGGAACAGGGATGAGAGACTGACTGACTGACTGACTGGGGACTGAGTCTCTAATGACAGAGAGAGGAACAGGGATGAGAGACTGACTGACTGACTGACTGGGGACTGAGTCTCTAATGACAGAGAGAGGAACAGGGATGAGGGACTGACTGACTGACTGGGGACTGAGTCTCTAATGACAGAGAGAGGAACAGGGATGAGAGACTGACTGACTGACTGACTGGGGACTGAGTCTCTAATGACAGAGAGAGGAACAGGGATGAGAGACTGACTGACTGGGGACTGAGTCTCTAATGACAGAGAGAGGAACAGGGATGAGAGACTGACTGACTGACTGGGGACTGAGTCTCTAATGACAGAGAGAGGAACAGGGATGAGAGACTGACTGACTGACTGGGGACTGAGTCTCTAATGACAGAGAGAGGAACAGGGATGAGGGACTGACTGACTGACTGGGGACTGAGTCTCTAATGACAGAGAGAGAACAGGGATGAGAGACTGACTGGGGACTGAGTCTCTAATGACAGAGAGAGGAACAGGGATGAGAGACTGACTGACTGACTGACTGGGGACTGAGTCTCTAATGACAGAGAGAGGAACAGGGATGAGAGACTGACTGACTGGGGACTGAGTCTCTAATGACAGAGAGAGGAACAGGGATGAGAGACTGACTGACTGACTGGGGACTGAGTCTCTAATGACAGAGAGAGGAACAGGGATGAGAGACTGACTGACTGACTGGGGACTGAGTCTCTAATGACAGAGAGAGGAACAGGGATGAGGGACTGACTGACTGACTGGGGACTGATTCTCTAATGACAGAGAGAGGAACAGGATGAGAGACTGACTGACTGACTGACTGGGGACTGAGTCTCTAATGACAGAGAGAGGAACAGGGATGAGAGACTGACTGACTGGGGACTGAGTCTCTAATGACAGAGAGAGGAACAGGGATGAGAGACTGACTGACTGACTGGGGACTGAGTCTCTAATGACAGAGAGAGGAACAGGGATGAGAGACTGACTGACTGACTGGGGACTGAGTCTCTAATGACAGAGAGAGGAACAGGGATGAGGGACTGACTGACTGACTGGGGACTGAGTCTCTAATGACAGAGAGAGGAACAGGGATGAGAGACTGACTGACTGACTGACTGGGGACTGAGTCTCTAATGACAGAGAGAGGAACAGGGATGAGAGACTGACTGACTGACTGACTGACTGGGGACTGAGTCTCTAATGACAGAGAGAGGAACAGGGATGAGAGACTGACTGACTGGGGACTGAGTCTCTAATGACAGAGAGAGGAACAGGGATGAGAGACTGACTGACTGGGGACTGAGTCTCTAATGACAGAGAGAGGAACAGGGATGAGAGACTGACTGACTGACTGGGGACTGAGTCTCTAATGACAGAGAGAGGAACAGGGATGAGGGACTGACTGACTGACTGGGGACTGAGTCTCTAATGACAGAGAGAGGAACAGGGATGAGAGACTGACTGACTGACTGACTGGGGACTGAGTCTCTAATGACAGAGAGAGGAACAGGGATGAGAGACTGACTGACTGGGGACTGAGTCTCTAATGACAGAGAGAGGAACAGGGATGAGAGACTGACTGACTGGGGACTGAGTCTCTAATGACAGAGAGAGGAACAGGGATGAGAGACTGACTGACTGACTGACTGGGGACTGAGTCTCTAATGACAGAGAGAGGAACAGGGATGAGAGACTGACTGACTGACTGACTGGGGACTGAGTCTCTAATGACAGAGAGAGGAACAGGGATGAGAGACTGACTGACTGACTGGGGACTGAGTCTCTAATGACAGAGAGAGGAACAGGGATGAGAGACTGACTGGGGACTGAGTCTCTAATGACAGAGAGAGGAACAGGGATGAGAGACTGACTGACTGACTGGGGACTGAGTCTCTTAGGGAATAGAGGGCCATTTGGTACGCGGCCCAGCTCTGAGCTACAGAGGACTGAGTCTCTTAGGGAATAGAGTGCCATTTGGTACGCGGCCCAGCTCTGAGCTACAGAGGACTGAGTCTCTTAGGGAATAGAGTGCCATTTGATGCAGCGGCCCAGCTCTGAGCTACAGAGGACTGAGTCTCTTAGGGAATAGAGTGCCATTTGATGCAGCGGCCCAGCTCTGAGCTACAGAGGACTGAGTCTCTTAGGGAATAGAGTGCCATTTGGCACGGCCCAGCTCTGAGCTACAGAGGACTGAGTCTCTTAGGGAATAGAGTGCCATTTGGTGCAGGCCCAGCTCTGAGCTACAGAGGACTGAGTCTCTAGGGAATAGAGTGCCATTTGGCACGCGGCCCAGCTCTGAGCTACAGAGGACTGAGTCTCTTAGGGAATAGAGTGCCATTTGGTGCACGCGGCCCAGCTCTGAGCTACAGAGGACTGAGTCTCTAGGGAATAGAGTGCCATTTGAGTGCGGCCCAGCTCTGAGCTACAGAGGACTGAGTCTCTTAGGGAATAGAGTGCCATTTGATGCGCGGCCCAGCTCTGAGCTACAGAGGACTGAGTCTCTTAGGGAATAGAGTGCCATTTGATGCACTGCCCAGCTCTGAGCTACAGAGGACTGAGTCTCTTAGGGAATAGAGTGCCATTTGGTGCAGGCCCAGCTCTGAGCTACAGAGGACTGAGTCTCTTAGGGAATAGAGTGCCATTTGGTGCGGCCCAGCTCTGAGCTACAGAGGACTGAGTCTCTTAGGAATAGAGTGCCATTTGGCACGCGGCCCAGCTCTGAGCTACAGAGGACTGAGTCTCTTAGGGAATAGAGTGCCATTTGGTACGCAGGCCCAGCTCTGAGCTACAGAGGACTGAGTCTCTTAGGGAATAGAGTGCCATTTGGCACGCGGCCCAGCTCTGAGCTACAGAGGACTGAGTCTCTTAGGGAATAGAGTGCCATTTGGCACGGCCTGAGCTCTGAGCTACAGAGGGACTGAGCCCTTAGGGAATAGAGTGCCATTTACAGTGAGCTCCTGAGCCATGGGAGAGGACTGAGTCTCTTAGAATAGAGTGCCATTTGATGCGGCCCAGCTCTGAGCTACAGAGGACTGAGTCTCTTAGGGAATAGAGTGCCATTTGGTGCACGCGGCCCAGCTCTGAGCTACAGAGGACTGAGTCTCTTAGGGAATAGAGTGCCATTTGGCACTGCCCAGCTCTGAGCTACAGAGGACTGAGTCTCTTAGGAATAGAGTGCCATTTGGTACGCGGCCCAGCTCTGAGCTACAGAGGACTGAGTCTCTTAGGGAATAGAGTGCCATTTGGTGCACGGCCCAGCTCTGAGCTACAGAGGACTGAGTCTCTTAGGGAATAGAGTGCCATTTGGTGCGGCCCAGCTCTGAGCTACAGAGGACTGAGTCTCTTAGGGAATAGAGTGCCATTTGGTGCTGGCCCAGCTCTGAGCTACAGAGGACTGAGTCTCTTAGGGAATAGAGTGCCATTTGGTGCTGCCCAGCTCTGAGCTACAGAGGACTGAGTCTCTTAGGGAATAGAGTGCCATTTGCACAGGCCCAGCTCTGAGCTACAGAGGACTGAGTCTCTTAGGGAATAGAGTGCCATTTGGCACGCGGCCCAGCTCTGAGCTACAGAGGACTGAGTCTCTTAGGGAATAGAGTGCCATTTGATGCACGGCCCAGCTCTGAGCTACAGAGGACTGAGTCTCTTAGGGAATAGAGTGCCATTTGGTGCGGCCCAGCTCTGAGCTACAGAGGACTGAGTCTCTTAGGGAATAGAGTGCCATTTGGTGCAGCGGCCCAGCTCTGAGCTACAGAGGACTGAGTCTCTTAGGGAATAGAGTGCCATTTGGTACGCTGCCCAGCTCTGAGCTACAGAGGACTGAGTCTCTTAGGGAATAGAGTGCCATTTGGCACGCGGCCCAGCTCTGAGCTACAGAGGACTGAGTCTCTTAGGGAATAGAGTGCCATTTGGCACTGCCCAGCTCTGAGCTACAGAGGACTGAGTCTCTTAGGGAATAGAGTGCCATTTGAGTGCACGGCCCAGCTCTGAGCTACAGAGGACTGAGTCTCTTAGGGAATAGAGTGCCATTTGGCACGCTGCCCAGCTCTGAGCTACAGAGGACTGAGTCTCTTAGGGAATAGAGTGCCATTTGGCACGCTGCCCAGCTCTGAGCTACAGAGGACTGAGTCTCTTAGGGAATAGAGTGCCATTTGGCAGCGGCCCAGCTCTGAGCTACAGAGGACTGAGTCTCTTAGGGAATAGAGTGCCATTTGGTCGGCCCAGCTCTGAGCTACAGAGGACTGAGTCTCTTAGGGAATAGAGTGCCATTTGGCACGCGGCCCAGCTCTGAGCTACAGAGGACTGAGTCTCTTAGGGAATAGAGTGCCATTTGGCACGCTGCCCAGCTCTGAGCTACAGAGGACTGAGTCTCTTAGGGAATAGAGTGCCATTTGGCACGCTGCCCAGCTCTGAGCTACAGAGGACTGAGTCTCTTAGGGAATAGAGTGCCATTTGGTGCGGCCCAGCTCTGAGCTACAGAGGACTGAGTCTCTTAGGGAATAGAGTGCCATTTGTGCACTGGCCCAGCTCTGAGCTACAGAGGACTGAGTCTCTTAGGGAATAGAGTGCCATTTGATGCAGGCCCAGCTCTGAGCTACAGAGGACTGAGTCTCTTAGGGAATAGAGTGCCATTTGGTGCACGGCCCAGCTCTGAGCTACAGAGGACTGAGTCTCTTAGGGAATAGAGTGCCATTTGGTACGCTGCCCAGCTCTGAGCTACAGAGGACTGAGTCTCTTAGGGAATAGAGTGCCATTTGGTGCGCTGCCCAGCTCTGAGCTACAGAGGACTGAGTCTCTAGGGAATAGAGTGCCATTTGGTACGCGGCCCAGCTCTGAGCTACAGAGGACTGAGTCTCTTAGGGAATAGAGTGCCATTTGGCACGTGCCCAGCTCTGAGCTACAGAGGACTGAGTCTCTTAGGGAATAGAGTGCCATTTGGCACAGGCCCAGCTCTGAGCTACAGAGGACTGAGTCTCTTAGGGAATAGAGTGCCATTTGGCACGCTGCCCAGCTCTGAGCTACAGAGGACTGAGTCTCTTAGGGAATAGAGTGCCATTTGATGCACGGCCCAGCTCTGAGCTACAGAGGACTGAGTCTCTTAGGGAATAGAGTGCCATTTGGCACGCGGCCCAGCTCTGAGCTACAGAGGACTGAGTCTCTTAGGGAATAGAGTGCCATTTGTGCACGGCCCAGCTCTGAGCTACAGAGGACTGAGTCTCTTAGGGAATAGAGTGCCATTTGGTGCAGGCCCAGCTCTGAGCTACAGAGGACTGAGTCTCTTAGGGAATAGAGTGCCATTTGGTGCGGCCCAGCTCTGAGCTACAGAGGACTGAGTCTCTTAGGAATAGAGTGCCATTTGGTGCGGCCCAGCTCTGAGCTACAGAGGACTGAGTCTCTTAGGGAATAGAGGGCCATTTGGCACGCGGCCCAGCTCTGAGCTACAGAGGACTGAGTCTCTTAGGGAATAGAGTGCCATTTGGCACGGCCCAGCTCTGAGCTACAGAGGACTGAGTCTCTTAGGGAATAGAGTGCCATTTGGTGCAGCGGCCCAGCTCTGAGCTACAGAGGACTGAGTCTCTTAGGGAATAGAGTGCCATTTGGTAATGCCCAGCTCTGAGCTACAGAGGACTGAGTCTCTTAGGGAATAGAGTGCCATTTGGTGCAGGCCCAGCTCTGAGCTACAGAGGACTGAGTCTCTTAGGGAATAGAGTGCCATTTGATGCGGCCCAGCTCTGAGCTACAGAGGACTGAGTCTCTTAGGGAATAGAGTGCCATTTGGTACGCGGCCCAGCTCTGAGCTACAGAGGACTGAGTCTCTTAGGGAATAGAGTGCCATTTGGTACGAGGCCCAGCTCTGAGCTACAGAGGACTGAGTCTCTTAGGGAATAGAGTGCCATTTGGTACGCGGCCCAGCTCTGAGCTACAGAGGACTGAGTCTCTTAGGGAATAGAGTGCCATTTGGTACACGGCCCAGCTCTGAGCTACAGAGGACTGAGTCTCTTGGGAATAGAGTGCCATTTGGCACGCGGCCCAGCTCTGAGCTACAGAGGACTGAGTCTCTTAGGGAATAGAGGTGCCATTTGGTGCTGCCCAGCTCTGAGCTACAGAGGACTGAGTCTCTTAGGGAATAGAGTGCCATTTGGCAGGCCCAGCTCTGAGCTACAGAGGACTGAGTCTCTTAGGGAATAGAGTGCCATTTGGTGCACGCCCAGCTCTGAGCTACAGAGGACTGAGTCTCTTAGGGAATAGAGTGCCATTTGGTGCGGCCCAGCTCTGAGCTACAGAGGACTGAGTCTCTTAGGGAATAGAGTGCCATTTGGTACGCTGCCCAGCTCTGAGCTACAGAGGACTGAGTCTCTTAGGGAATAGAGTGCCATTTGATGCAGCGGCCCAGCTCTGAGCTACAGAGGACTGAGTCTCTTAGGGAATAGAGTGCCATTTGGCACGCGGCCCAGCTCTGAGCTACAGAGGACTGAGTCTCTTAGGGAATAGAGTGCCATTTGGCAGGCCCAGCTCTGAGCTACAGAGGACTGAGTCTCTTAGGGAATAGAGTGCCATTTGGTACGCGGCCCAGCTCTGAGCTACAGAGGACTGAGTCTCTTAGGGAATAGAGTGCCATTTGGCAGCGGCCCAGCTCTGAGCTACAGAGGACTGAGTCTCTTAGGAATAGAGTGCCATTTGGCACGCTGCCCAGCTCTGAGCTACAGAGGACTGAGTCTCTTAGGGAATAGAGTGCCATTTGATGCAGGCCCAGCTCTGAGCTACAGAGGACTGAGTCTCTTAGGGAATAGAGTGCCATTTGGCACGCGGCCCAGCTCTGAGCTACAGAGGACTGAGTCTCTTAGGAATAGAGTGCCATTTGGCACGGCCCAGCTCTGAGCTACAGAGGACTGAGTCTCTTAGGGAATAGAGTGCCATTTGGCACGGCCCAGCTCTGAGCTACAGAGGACTGAGTCTCTTAGGGAATAGAGTGCCATTTGGTACGCTGCCCAGCTCTGAGCTACAGAGGACTGAGTCTCTTGGGAATAGAGTGCCATTTGGTACGCGGCCCAGCTCTGAGCTACAGAGGACTGAGTCTCTTAGGGAATAGAGTGCCATTTGGTACGCGGCCCAGCTCTGAGCTACAGAGGACTGAGTCTCTTAGGGAATAGAGTGCCATTTGGTACGCGGCCCAGCTCTGAGCTACAGAGGACTGAGTCTCTTAGGGAATAGAGTGCCATTTGGCACTGCCCAGCTCTGAGCTACAGAGGACTGAGTCTCTTAGGAATAGAGTGCCATTTGGCATGCGGCCCAGCTCTGAGCTACAGAGGACTGAGTCTCTTAGGGAATAGAGTGCCATTTGGCACGCGGCCCAGCTCTGAGCTACAGAGGACTGAGTCTCTTAGGGAATAGAGTGCCATTTGGTAGTGCAGGCCCAGCTCTGAGCTACAGAGGACTGAGTCTCTTAGGGAATAGAGTGCCATTTGGCACGGCCCAGCTCTGAGCTACAGAGGACTGAGTCTCTTAGGAATAGAGTGCCATTTGCACGCGGCCCAGCTCTGAGCTACAGAGGACTGAGTCTCTTAGGGAATAGAGTGCCATTTGGTGCACGCGGCCCAGCTCTGAGCTACAGAGGACTGAGTCTCTTAGGGAATAGAGTGCCATTTGGCACAGGCCCAGCTCTGAGCTACAGAGGACTGAGTCTCTTAGGGAATAGAGTGCCATTTGGTACGGCCCAGCTCTGAGCTACAGAGGACTGAGTCTCTTAGGGAATAGAGTGCCATTTGGCACGCTGCCCAGCTCTGAGCTACAGAGGACTGAGTCTCTTAGGGAATAGAGTGCCATTTGGCACGGCCCAGCTCTGAGCTACAGAGGACTGAGTCTCTTAGGGAATAGAGTGCCATTTGGCACGCGGCCCAGCTCTGAGCTACAGAGGACTGAGTCTCTTAGGGAATAGAGTGCCATTTGGTGCGGCCCAGCTCTGAGCTACAGAGGACTGAGTCTCTTAGGGAATAGAGTGCCATTTGGTGCAGCGGCCCAGCTCTGAGCTACAGAGGACTGAGTCTCTTAGGGAATAGAGTGCCATTTGGCACAGGCCCAGCTCTGAGCTACAGAGGACTGAGTCTCTTAGGGAATAGAGTGCCATTTGGCACGCGGCCCAGCTCTGAGCTACAGAGGACTGAGTCTCTTAGGGAATAGAGTGCCATTTGGCACGCGGCCCAGCTCTGAGCTACAGAGGACTGAGTCTCTTAGGGAATAGAGTGCCATTTGGTACGCGGCCCAGCTCTGAGCTACAGAGGACTGAGTCTCTTAGGGAATAGAGTGCCATTTGGTACGCGGCCCAGCTCTGAGCTACAGAGGACTGAGTCTCTTAGGGAATAGAGTGCCATTTGGTACGCGGCCCAGCTCTGAGCTACAGAGGACTGAGTCTCTTAGGGAATAGAGTGCCATTTGGTGCACGGCCCAGCTCTGAGCTACAGAGGACTGAGTCTCTTAGGGAATAGAGTGCCATTTGGTGCAGGCCCAGCTCTGAGCTACAGAGGACTGAGTCTCTTAGGGAATAGAGTGCCATTTGGTGCACGGCCCAGCTCTGAGCTACAGAGGACTGAGTCTCTTAGGGAATAGAGTGCCATTTGGCACGCTGCCCAGCTCTGAGCTACAGAGGACTGAGTCTCTTAGGGAATAGAGTGCCATTTGGTGCGGCCCAGCTCTGAGCTACAGAGGACTGAGTCTCTTAGGGAATAGAGTGCCATTTGGCACGCGGCCCAGCTCTGAGCTACAGAGGACTGAGTCTCTTAGGGAATAGAGTGCCATTTGATGCAGGCCCAGCTCTGAGCTACAGAGGACTGAGTCTCTTAGGGAATAGAGTGCCATTTGGTACGCGGCCCAGCTCTGAGCTACAGAGGACTGAGTCTCTTAGGGAATAGAGTGCCATTTGGTACGCGGCCCAGCTCTGAGCTACAGAGGACTGAGTCTCTTAGGGAATAGAGTGCCATTTGGCACTGGCCCAGCTCTGAGCTACAGAGGACTGAGTCTCTTAGGGAATAGAGTGCCATTTGGTGCATGGCCCAGCTCTGAGCTACAGAGGACTGAGTCTCTTAGGGAATAGAGTGCCATTTGGTGGCCCAGCTCTGAGCTACAGAGGACTGAGTCTCTTAGGGAATAGAGTGCCATTTGGCACGCGGCCCAGCTCTGAGCTACAGAGGACTGAGTCTCTTAGGGAATAGAGTGCCATTTGGCAAGCCCAGCTCTGAGCTACAGAGGACTGGAGTCTTAGGGAATAGAGGGCCAAGAAGCCACAGAGGTCTGCCCAGCTTGAGCCAGAGGACTGAGTCTCTTAGGGAATAGAGGGCCATTTGGTACGCGGCCCAGCTCTGAGCTACAGAGGACTGAGTCTCTTAGGGAATAGAGTGCCATTTGGTACGCGGCCCAGCTCTGAGCTACAGAGGACTGAGTCTCTTAGGGAATAGAGTGCCATTTGGTACGCGGCCCAGCTCTGAGCTACAGAGGACTGCGTTTCTTTAATTAGTCTTGAACATCTAATCTGCCTGCTCTGTTGTGGAGAACACTTGTTTGTTGAGACGGAGAGCAGGGTACTGAGGCCTCCAGTATCTGTCTAGCCTCTCTGCTCCACATGTCATGTCTGTGGCCTTGCAGCAGCAGGCTAATGAGCACTTAGAAAGTGCTGGGGGTTTAATAAGGCCCCTCTGATTTGACTGTGATAAGCAGCTCAGAGGAGAAGAGAGACAGCATAGATCCAGGCACCGGTAATTAGTGCAAATTGACTGTTTCCCTATCTCTCCGCTCACGCTCTCTCTCGCTCTCTCTCTCCCTGTCTCCCCGTCTCTCTCTCTCTCTCTCTCCGTCTCGCTCTCTCTCTCTCTCTCTCTCTCTCCGTCTCGCTCTCTCTCCCTGTCTCCCCGTCTACCTCTCTGTTCCCGTCTCTCTCTCTCTCTCTTTACCTTGAAGGAGAAAAGCAGCAACCTTCTCTGTTTGTTCTGAGATGAAACACAGGAGGACCTCTGACTTTGTTCAGGTTAGCTTTCTAACCCAGACAGTACAGTCTACATGAAGGGAATACCTTAAAGGTTAACTGTCTCACCACAGGAGGGGACACATTGATCAGCCATGCCTTAAAGGTTAACTGTCTCACCACAGGAGGGGACACATTGATCAGCCATGCCTTAAAGGTTAACTGTCTCACCACAGGAGGGGACACATTGATCAGCCATGCCTTAAAGGTTAACTGTCTCACCACAGGAGGGGACACATTGATCAGCCATGCCTTAAAGGTTAACTGTCTCACCACAGGAGGGACACATTGATCAGCCATGCCTTAAAGGTTAACTGTCTCACCACAGGAGGGGACACATTGATCAGCCATGCCTTAAAGGTTAACTGTCTCACCACAGGAGGGGACACATTGATCAGCCATGCCTTAAAGGTTAACTGTCTCACCACAGGAGGGGACACATTGATCAGCCATGCCTTAAAGGTTAACTGTCTCACCACAGGAGGGGACACATTGATCAGCCATGCCTTAAAGGTTAACTGTCTCACCACAGGAGGGGACACATTGATCAGCCATGCCTTAAAGGTTAACTGTCTCACCACAGGAGGGGACACATTGATCAGCCATGCCTTAAAGGTTAACTGTCTCACCACAGGAGGGGACACATTGATCAGCCATGCCTTAAAGGTTAACTGTCTCACCACAGGAGGGGACACATTGATCAGCCATACCTTAAAGGTTAACTGTCTCACCACAGGAGGGGAAACATTGATCAGCCATACCTTAAAGGTTAACTGTCTCACCACAGGAGGGGACACATTGATCAGCCATACCTTAAAGGTTAACTGTCTCACCACAGGAGGGGAAACATTGATCAGCCATGCCTTAAAGGTTAACTGTCTCACCACAGGAGGGGACACATTGATCAGCCATACCACTGGAGTAGACCACTTCAGCCCGTGGCGTTCGCCTGTTTTTATTATCATAGCAGCAACATGGCACCCAAGCGTTAAACTAGTGTGTGGAGGATTCCTGTGTGGTTTATTAGCAGTCCCATGTCCCATGTCCCCGACCTGTTGTTGTTTGTTTCCAGACTGTTGATGTGTGTTTGACAGTTCAGGGATTGTTTGTGATTCTGTCTGCTGGTTCACTGAGGGGTATGAAGTCTCATTAGCAAGGCTTAACTGGCATTCGTATTGTTCTTTATTTCACCTTTATTTAACTACGTCGGTTAAGAACAAAATTCTTATTTACAATGACGGCCTACCAGAAGGCAAAAGGAACTCCTGCGGATTAAATATAAAAATAAATATAGGACAGACCACACATCACGACAAGAGAGACACCACAACACAACATAAAGAGAGACACTACAACACTACATAAAGAGAGACACTACAACACTACATAAAGAGAGACAACACAACACTACATAAAGAGAGACAACACAACACTACATGAAGAGAGACACTACAACACTACATAAAGAGAGACACTACAACACTACATAAAGAGAGACACTACATAAAGAGAGACAACACAACACTACATAAAGAGAGACACCACAACACTACATAAAGAGAGACACTACATAAAGAGAGACAACACAACACTATATAAAGAGAGACAACACAACACTACATAAAGAGAGACACCACAACACTACATAAAGAGAGACACCACAACACTACATAAAGAGAGACACCACAACACTACATAAAGAGAGACACCACAACACTACATAAAGAGAGACAACACAACACTACATAAAGAGAGACAACACAACACTACATAAAGAGAGACACCACAACACAACATAAAGAGAGACACCACAACACTACATAAAGAGAGACACAACAACACTACATAAAGAGAGACACTACAACACTACATAAAGAGAGACACCACAACACTACATAAAGAGAGACACTACAACACTACATAAAGAGAGACAACACAACACTACATAAAGAGAGATACTACAACACTACATAAAGAGAGACACTACAAAAAGAGAGACACCACAACACTACATAAAGAGAGACACCACAACACTACATAAAGAGAGACACTACAACACTACATAAAGAGAGACACTACAACACTACATAAAGAGAGACAACACAACACTACATAAAGAGAGACAACACAACACTACATGAAGAGAGACACTACAACACTACATAAAGAGAGACACTACAACACTACATAAAGAGAGACACTACATAAAGAGAGACAACACAACACTACATAAAGAGAGACACCACAACACTACATAAAGAGAGACACTACATAAAGAGAGACAACACAACACTATATAAAGAGAGACAACACAACACTACATAAAGAGAGACACCACAACACTACATAAAGAGAGACACTACATAAAGAGAGACAACACAACACTACATAAAGAGAGACACTACAACACTACATAAAGAGAGACACTACATAAAGAGAGACAACACAACACTACATAAAGAGAGACACTACATAAAGAGAGACAACACAACACTACATGAAGAGAGACACTACAACACTACATAAAGAGAGACACTACAACACTACATAAAGAGAGACAACACAACACTACATAAAGAGAGACACCACAGCACTACATAAAGAGAGACACCACAGCACTACATAAAGAGAGACAATACAACACTACATAAAGAGAGACACTACAACACTACTTAAAGAGAGACACTACAACACTACATAAAGAGAGACACTACAACACTACATAAAGAGAGACACCACAACACTACATAAAGAGACACTAAAACACTACATAAAGAGAGACAACACAACACTACATAAAGAGAGACAATACAACACTACATAAAGAGAGACACTACAACACTACTTAAAGAGAGACACTACAACACTACATAAAGAGAGACACTACAACACTACATAAAGAGAGACACTACAACACTACATAAAGAGAGACAATACAACACTACATAAAGAGAGACACTACAACACTACTTAAAGAGAGACACTACAACACTACATAAAGAGAGACACTACAACACTACATAAAGAGAGACACCACAACACTACATAAAGAGACACTAAAACACTACATAAAGAGAGACAACACAACACTACATAAAGAGAGACACTACAACACTACATAAAGAGACACTACAACACTACATAAAGAGAGACACTACAACACTACATAAAGAGACACTACAACACTACATAAAGAGAGACCACAACACTACATAAAGAGAGACACTACAACACTACATAAAGAGAGACACCACAACGCTACATAAAGAGAGACCACAACACTACATAAAGAGAGACCACAACACTACATGAAGAGAGACACCACAACACTACATAAAGAGAGACACTACAACACTACATAAAGAGAGACACTACAACACTACATAAAGAGACAACACAACACTACATAAAGAGAGACACTAAAACACTACATAAAGAGAGACAATACAACACTACATGGAGAGAGACAACACAACACTACATGAAGAGAGACGCCACAACACTACATAAAGAGAGACACCACAACACTACATAAAGAGACAACACAACACTACATAAAGAGAGACACTAAAACACTACATAAAGAGAGACAATACAACACTACATAAAAAGAGACACCACAACACTACATAAAGAGAGACACTACAACACTACATAAAGAGAGACGCCACAACACTACATAAAGAGAGACACCACAACACTACATAAAGAGACAACACAACACTACATAAAGAGAGACACTAAAACACTACATAAAGAGAGACAATACAACACTACATGGAGAGAGACAACACAACACTACATGAAGAGAGACACTACAACACTACATAAAAAGAGACACCACAACACTACATAAAGAGAGACACTACAACACTACATAAAGAGAGACACTACAACACTACATAAAGAGAGACAACACAACACTACATAAAGAGACACTACAACACTACGTAAAGAGAGACAACACAACACTACATAAAGAGAGACACCACAACACTACATAAAGAGAGACACTACAACACTACATAAAGAGAGACAACACAACACTACATAAAGAGAGACACTACAACACTACATAAAGAGAGACACTACAACACTACATAAAGAGAGACGCCACAACACTACATAAAGAGAGACACCACAACACTACATAAAGAGAGACACCACAACACTACATAAAGAGAGACAACACAACACTAGAAACTAGGAAACATATTTCTGTTCTCCTTAATGATACTGGAACTAGAAAACATATTTCTGTTCTCCTTCATGATACTGGAACTAGAAAACATATTTCTGTTCTCCTTAATGATACTGGAACTAGAAAACATATTTCTGTTCTCCTTAATGATACTGGAACTAGAAAACATATTTCTGTTCTCCTTCATGATACTGGAACTAGAAAACATATTTCTGTTCTCCTTAATGATACTGGAACTAGAAAACATATTTCTGTTCTCCTTAATGATACTGGAACTAGAAAACATATTTCTGTTCTCCTTCATGATACTGGAACTAGAAAACATATTTCTGTTCTCCTTAATGATACTGGAACTAGAAAACATATTTCTGTTCTCCTTAATGATACTGGAACTAGAAAACATATTTCTGTTCTCCTTAATGATTCTGGAACTAGAAAACATATTTCTGTTCTCCTTAATGATACTGACACTAGAAAACATATTTCTGTTCTCCTTAATGATACTGGAACTAGAAAACATATTTCTGTTCTCCTTAATGATTCTGGAACTAGAAAACATATTTCTGTTCTCCTTAATGATACTGGAACTAGAAAACATATTTCTGTCCTTAATGATACTGGAACTAGAAAACATATTTCTGTCCTTAATGATACTGGAACTAGAAAACATATTTCTGTTCTCCTTAATGATTCTGGAACTAGAAAACATATTTCTGTTCTCCTTAATGATTCTGGAACTAGAAAACATATTTCTGTCCTTAATGGTACTGACACTAGAAAACATATTTCTGTTCTCCTTAATGATTCTGTTGCTTTAAGTGGATTGTATGATTCCATTCACGTTTTGCAACAGTTTTTTCCGTTATTATGTCAGACGATTTCAAAACAAAAGTCCTTCTTTTTCAGTACTCAGGAACATAAGATGTAATTATAGGACTGCAGGAATGGGAAAAACTGCTTTGGCCACAGGTAAATGGTTCATGTAAATAGCAGTGTGTAATATGGATAATATCTATTCCCATCCTGGTAGCTGTGTCTAAATCACATGACTATTGTGTTACTATGAGCAATCAGAACCTTTGTATGAATCATTAATGCTGCTTGTGGGCTGTTATTTAAGCTGTTCAAATATTAATGTTTTGGACAGACTCCCTATACATTACCCCAGTCAGTGGTATATATCTCCCTATACATAACCCCAGTCAGTGGTATATATCTCCCTATACATAACCCCAGTCAGTGGTATATATCTCCCTATACATTACCCCAGTCAGTGGTATATATCTCCCTATACATAACCCCAGTCAGTGGTGTATATCTCCCTATACATAACCCCAGTCAGTGGTATATATCTCCCTATACATTACCCCAGTCAGTGGTATATATCTCCCTATACATAACCCCAGTCAGTGGTGTATATCTCCCTATACATAACCCCAGTCAGTGGTATATATCTCCCTATACATTACCCCAGTCAGTGGTATATATCTCCCTATACATTACCCCAGTCAGTGGTATATATCTCCCTATACATAACCCCAGTCAGTGGTGTATATCTCCCTATACATTACCCCAGTCAGTGGTATATATCTCCCTATACATTACCCCAGTCAGTGGTATATATCTCCCTATACATAACCCCATTCAGTGGTATATATCTCCCTATACATAACCCCAGTCAGTGGTATATATCTCCCTATACATAACCCCAGTCAGTGGTATATATCTCCCTATACATTACCCCAGTCAGTGGTGTATATCTCCCTATACATAACCCCAGTCAGTGGTGTATATCTCCCTATACATTACCCCAGTCAGTGGTATATATCTCCCTATACATTACCCCAGTCAGTGGTATATATCTCCCTATACATAACCCCATTCAGTGGTATATATCTCCCTATACATAACCCCAGTCAGTGGTATATATCTCCCTATACATAACCCCAGTCAGTGGTATATATCTCCCTATACATAACCCCAGTCAGTGGTGTATATCTCCCTATACATAACCCCAGTCAGTGGTGTATATCTCCTATACATAACCCCAGTCAGTGGTATATATCTCCTATACATTACCCCAGTCAGTGGTATATATCTCCCTATACATAACCCCAGTCAGTGGTGTATATCTCCCTATACATAACCCCAGTCAGTGGTATATATCTCCCTATACATTACCCCAGTCAGTGGTGTATATCTCCCTATACATTACCCCAGTCAGTGGTGTATATCTCCCTATACATAACCCCAGTCAGTGGTGTATATCTCCCTATACATAACCCCAGTCAGTGGTGTATATCTCCCTATACATAACCCCAGTCAGTGGTATATATCTCCCTATACATAACCCCAGTCAGTGGTGTATATCTCCCTATACATAACCCCAGTCAGTGGTATATATCTCCCTATACATTACCCCAGTCAGTGGTATATATCTCCCTATACATAACCCCAGTCAGTGGTATATATCTCCCTATACATAACTCCAGTCAGTGGTATATATCTCCCTATACATAACCCCAGTCAGTGGTGTATATCTCCCTATACATAACCCCAGTCAGTGGTATATATCTCCCTATACATAACCCCAGTCAGTGGTATATATCTCCCTATACATAACCCCAGTCAGTGGTATATATCTCCCTATACATAACCCCAGTCAGTGGTATATATCTCCCTATACATAACCCCAGTCAGTGGTATATATCTCCCTATACATTACCCCAGTCAGTGGTATATATCTCCCTATACATTACCCCAGTCAGTGGTGTATATCTCCCTATACATAACCCCAGTCAGTGGTATATATCTCCCTATACATAACCCCAGTCAGTGGTGTATATCTCCCTATACATAACCCCAGTCAGTGGTATATATCTCCCTATACATTACCCCAGTCAGTGGTGTATATCTCCCTATACATAACCCCAGTCAGTGGTATATATCTCCCTATACATAACCCCAGTCAGTGGTGTATATCTCCCTATACATAACCCCAGTCAGTGGTATATATCTCCCTATACATAACCCCAGTCAGTGGTGTATATCTCCCTATACATTACCCCAGTCAGTGGTGTATATCTCCCTATACATAACCCCAGTCAGTGGTGTATATCTCCTATACATAACCCCAGTCAGTGGTGTATATCTCCCTATACATTACCCCAGTCAGTGGTATATATCTCCCTATACATAACCCCAGTCAGTGGTGTATATCTCCCTATACATAACCACAGTCAGTGGTGTATATCTCCCTATACATTACCCCAGTCAGTGGTATATATCTCCCTATACATAACCCCAGTCAGTGGTGTATATCTCCCTATACATTACCCCAGTCAGTGGTGTATATCTCCCTATACATAACCCCAGTCAGTGGTGTATATCTCCCTATACATAACCCCAGTCAGTGGTGTATATCTCCCTATACATAACCCCAGTCAGTGGTATATATCTCCCTATACATAACCCCAGTCAGTGGTGTATATCTCCCTATACATAACCCCAGTCAGTGGTGTATATCTCCCTATACATAACCCCAGTCAGTGGTGTATATCTCCCTATACATAACCCCAGTCAGTGGTGTATATCTCCCTATACATAACCCCAGTCAGTGGTATATATCTCCCTATACATAACCCCAGTCAGTGGTGTATATCTCCCTATACATAACCCCAGTCAGTGGTATATATCTCCCTATACATAACCCCAGTCAGTGGTGTATATCTCCCTATACATAACCCCAGTCAGTGGTATATATCTCCCTATACATAACCCCAGTCAGTGGTGTATATCTCCCTATACATTACCCCAGTCAGTGGTGTATATCTCCCTATACATAACCCCAGTCAGTGGTATATATCTCCCTATACATAACCCCAGTCAGTGGTGTATATCTCCCTATACATTACCCCAGTCAGTGGTATATATCTCCCTATACATTACCCCAGTCAGTGGTGTATATCTCCCTATACATAACCCCAGTCAGTGGTGTATATCTCCTATACATAACCCCAGTCAGTGGTATATATCTCCCTATACATAACCCCAGTCAGTGGTATATATCTCCCTATACATAACCCCAGTCAGTGGTATATATCTCCCTATACATAACCCCAGTCAGTGGTGTATATCTCCCTATACATAACCCCAGTCAGTGGTGTATATCTCCCTATACATTACCCCAGTCAGTGGTGTATATCTCCCTATACATAACCCCAGTCAGTGGTATATATCTCCCTATACATAACCCCAGTCAGTGGTGTATATCTCCCTATACATTACCCCAGTCAGTGGTATATATCTCCCTATACATTACCCCAGTCAGTGGTGTATATCTCCCTATACATAACCCCAGTCAGTGGTATATATCTCCCTATACATAACCCCAGTCAGTGGTATATATCTCCCTATACATAACCCCAGTCAGTGGTATATATCTCCCTATACATAACCCCAGTCAGTGGTATATATCTCCCTATACATAACCCCAGTCAGTGGTGTATATCTCCCTATACATAACCCCAGTCAGTGGTGTATATCTCCCTATACATAACCCCAGTCAGTGGTATATATCTCCCTATACATTACCCCAGTCAGTGGTATATATCTCCCTATACATAACCCCAGTCAGTGGTGTATATCTCCCTATACATAACCCCAGTCAGTGGTGTATATCTCCCTATACATAACCCCAGTCAGTGGTATATATCTCCCTATACATAACCCCAGTCAGTGGTGTATATCTCCCTATACATAACCCCAGTCAGTGGTGTATATCTCCCTATACATAACCCCAGTCAGTGGTATATATCTCCCTATACATAACCCCAGTCAGTGGTGTATATCTCCCTATACATAACCCCAGTCAGTGGTATATATCTCCCTATACATAACCCTAGTCAGTGGTGTATATCTCCCTATACATAACCCCAGTCAGTGGTGTATATCTCCCTATACATAACCCCAGTCAGTGGTATATATCTCCCTATACATAACCCCAGTCAGTGGTATATATCTCCCTATACATAACCCCAGTCAGTGGTGTATATCTCCCTATACATAACCCCAGTCAGTGGTGTATATCTCCCTATACATTACCCCAGTCAGTGGTATATATCTCCCTATACATAACCCCAGTCAGTGGTATATATCTCCCTATACATAACCCCAGTCAGTGGTATATATCTCCCTATACATTACCCCAGTCAGTGGTGTATATCTCCCTATACATAACCCCAGTCAGTGGTATATATCTCCTATACATAACCCCAGTCAGTGGTGTATATCTCCCTATACATAACCCCAGTCAGTGGTATATATCTCCCTATACATAACCCCAGTCAGTGGTATATATCTCCCTATACATAACCCCAGTCAGTGGTGTATATCTCCCTATACATAACCCCAGTCAGTGGTATATATCTCCCTATACATAACCCCAGTCAGTGGTGTATATCTCCTATACATAACCCCAGTCAGTGGTGTATATCTCCCTATACATAACCCCAGTCAGTGGTGTATATCTCCCTATACATAACCCCAGTCAGTGGTATATATCTCCCTATACATAACCCCAGTCAGTGGTATATATCTCCCTATACATAACCCCAGTCAGTGGTGTATATCTCCCTATACATAACCCCAGTCAGTGGTATATATCTCCCTATACATAACCCCAGTCAGTGGTGTATATCTCCCTATACATAACCCCAGTCAGTGGTATATATCTCCCTATACATAACCCCAGTCAGTGGTGTATATCTCCCTATACATAACCCCAGTCAGTGGTATATATCTCCCTATACATAACCCCAGTCAGTGGTATATATCTCCCTATACATAACCCCAGTCAGTGGTATATATCTCCCTATACATAACCCCAGTCAGTGGTGTATATCTCCCTATACATAACCCCAGTCAGTGGTGTATATCTCCCTATACATAACCCCAGTCAGTGGTGTATATCTCCCTATACATAACCCCAGTCAGTGGTATATATCTCCCTATACATTACCCCAGTCAGTGGTATATATCTCCCTATACATAACCCCAGTCAGTGGTGTATATCTCCCTATACATAACCCCAGTCAGTGGTGTATATCTCCCTATACATAACCCCAGTCAGTGGTATATATCTCCCTATACATAACCCCAGTCAGTGGTGTATATCTCCCTATACATAACCCCAGTCAGTGGTATATATCTCCCTATACATAACCCCAGTCAGTGGTGTATATCTCCCTATACATAACCCCAGTCAGTGGTGTATATCTCCCTATACATAACCCCAGTCAGTGGTATATATCTCCCTATACATAACCCCAGTCAGTGGTATATATCTCCCTATACATAACCCCAGTCAGTGGTGTATATCTCCCTATACATTACCCCAGTCAGTGGTGTATATCTCCCTATACATAACCCCAGTCAGTGGTGTATATCTCCCTATACATAACCCCAGTCAGTGGTGTATATCTCCCTATACATAACCCAGTCAGTGGTGTATATCTCCCTATACATAACCCCAGTCAGTGGTGTATATCTCCCTATACATAACCCCAGTCAGTGGTGTATATCTCCCTATACATAACCCCAGTCAGTGGTATATATCTCCCTATACATAACCCCAGTCAGTGGTATATATCTCCCTATACATAACCCCAGTCAGTGGTGTATATCTCCCTATACATAACCCCAGTCAGTGGTGTATATCTCCCTATACATAACCCCAGTCAGTGGTATATATCTCCCTATACATAACCCCAGTCAGTGGTATATATCTCCCTATACATAACCCCAGTCAGTGGTATATATCTCCCTATACATTACCCCAGTCAGTGGTGTATATCTCCCTATACATAACCCCAGTCAGTGGTGTATATCTCCCTATACATAACCCCAGTCAGTGGTGTATATCTCCCTATACATAACCCCAGTCAGTGGTATATATCTCCCTATACATAACCCCAGTCAGTGGTATATATCTCCCTATACATAACCCCAGTCAGTGGTGTATATCTCCCTATACATAACCCCAGTCAGTGGTGTATATCTCCCTATACATAACCCCAGTCAGTGGTGTATATCTCCCTATACATAACCCCAGTCAGTGGTGTATATCTCCCTATACATAACCCCAGTCAGTGGTGTATATCTCCCTATACATAACCCCAGTCAGTGGTATATATCTCCCTATACATAACCCCAGTCAGTGGTGTATATCTCCCTATACATAACCCCAGTCAGTGGTATATATCTCCCTATACATAACCCCAGTCAGTGGTGTATATCTCCCTATACATAACCCCAGTCAGTGGTATATATCTCCCTATACATAACCCCAGTCAGTGGTGTATATCTCCCTATACATAACCCCAGTCAGTGGTGTATATCTCCCTATACATAACCCCAGTCAGTGGTGTATATCTCCCTATACATAACCCCAGTCAGTGGTGTATATCTCCCTATACATAACCCCAGTCAGTGGTATATATCTCCCTATACATAACCCCAGTCAGTGGTATATATCTCCCTATACATAACCCCAGTCAGTGGTATATATCTCCCTATACATAACCCCAGTCAGTGGTATATATCTCCCTATACATAACCCCAGTCAGTGGTGTATATCTCCCTATACATAACCCCAGTCAGTGGTATATATCTCCCTATACATAACCCCAGTCAGTGGTATATATCTCCCTATACATAACCCCAGTCAGTGGTATATATCTCCCTATACATAACCCCAGTCAGTGGTATATATCTCCCTATACATAACCCCAGTCAGTGGTATATATCTCCCTATACATAACCCCAGTCAGTGGTATATATCTCCCTATACATAACCCCAGTCAGTGGTATATATCTCCCTATACATAACCCCAGTCAGTGGTGTATATCTCCCTATACATAACCCCAGTCAGTGGTATATATCTCCCTATACATAACCCCAGTCAGTGGTATATATCTCCTATACATTACCCCAGTCAGTGGTATATATCTCCCTATACATAACCCCAGTCAGTGGTATATATCTCCCTATACATAACCCCAGTCAGTGGTATATATCTCCTATACATAACCCCAGTCAGTGGTATATATCTCCCTATACATAACCCCAGTCAGTGGTATATATCTCCCTATACATAACCCCAGTCAGTGGTATATATCTCCCTATACATAACCCCAGTCAGTGGTATATATCTCCCTATACATAACCCCAGTCAGTGGTGTATATCTCTATAGAGGGAATAGGGTTCTATAGTGCCCTGGACTAAAGTAGTGCACTATAGAGGGAATAGGGTTCTATTGGGCCCTGGTCTAAAGTAGTGCACTATATAGGGAATAGGGTTCTATAGGGCCCTGGTCTAAAGTAGTGCACTATATAGGGAATACGGTTCTATAGGGCCCTGGTCTAAAGTAGTGCACTATCTAGGGTCTAGGGTGTAATTTGAATTGCAATCCCAGCCTGGACTACAGTCTCTGTTTTAGAAGCACAGTACTACTTAAAGGATCCAGTGACCCCCCAGTCCGGCTGTGGAGAGTGGAGAGTGTCTTGTTACTTAGTGGATTATCCATCATCATGGATAAATAAATAGTGTCTATCCAAACTCAGAAATACTAAGAATAAAACCAAGACCTCAGATTTAGGTTTCATCTTGCTTTAGATTTTTGCTTTTGTACTCTGAAGTACATTTATAGAGTAGTATTTGATTTTTGCTTTTGTACTCTGAAGTACATTTATAGAGTAGTATTTGAATGAACTAGTGAATGAAAGCCAGTGTTTGAAAATCCCAGCATGGTGATTTGAGATTGCATTGAGCCTGGAGCGGCTGTGTAGAAAATCCGGTTTCTTTGTCAGAAGCTGTTGACAAAAATGACAAGCGCTTAGACATGGGCCTAGCGTTTCATACAATACAATAAATAACCTTCCGTAGACACAATGCTGAGCTTCTGAACGCCAAGTCAACCTTCCATCTCTTCCCCTCTGAATCCCCCTCTTACAGAGTTCTTCCTGGAGCTCCTAGACAACAGTGAGAAATCCCTGAATAACATGTTCACGCGGACCTACGGGAAGCTGTACCTGCAGAACAGTGAGCTGTTCCAGGACCTGTTCACGGAGCTGAAGCGTTACTACACCGGGGGGAACGTCAACCTGGAGGAGATGCTGAATGACTTCTGGTCCCGTCTGCTGGAGACCATGTTTCAGCTGCTGAACTCTCAGTACCACTTCACTGACGACTACTTGGAGTGCGTCAGTAAATACACTGACCAGCTGAAGCCGTTCGGCGACGTGCCCAGGAAACTAAAGGCCCAGGTCACAAGGGCCTTCATCGCTGCGAGGACCTTCGTCCAGGGCCTCATGGTGGGCAGGGAGGTGGCTAACAGGGTGGCTAAGGTACGTTACTCAGTTTATGGTCTTCTCACCCTAATCCTGACCCTAACCCAGACCCTAACTCTGACCCTAACTCTGACCCTGACCCTAACTCTGACCCTAACTCTGACCCTGACCCTAACCCAGACCCTAACTCTGACCCTAACCCAGACCCTAACTCTGACCCTAACCCAGACCCTAACCCAGACCCTAACTCTGACCCTAACCCAGACCCTAACCCAGACCTTAACTCTGACCCTAACTCTAGAGGACAGTCTGGTAACCTCTCACCTGTTCTGTCTGGCTCTGGGGGTGTAGTCCACAATGCCTGGGGCTCAGCTGCTAAACGGAATGCATGGGGCAGACTGGCTAGTAAGGATGATATATATGTATATATACTGTATATACTGTATTAGGGTCGTTCCTCAAACTTCGCTGGAAAATGTGTTACAGCTGTTGATATGCCATTTTTGTTTTAATTTTATTACATTTAGATATAAGGCGAACAAAGCTATATTACATCAAACTCACGAATTGAGTTAAAACCTTAACGTTCTCACGCTTGGTGTCTGGACTTGGTTCTTCAGTTAATTAGCATAATTACTGTTTCATTACGACGTGATATTTTCACACATATCATCCTCGGATCTAGGAAGGAAGTTTCTGAATGACAGCCAAGTGATGAACAGCTGTTGTGATAGTGTATGGGATGACAACAACAGCTGTTGTGATAGTGTATGGGATGACAACAACAGCTGTTGTGATAGTGAATGGAATGACAACAACAGCTGTTGTGATAGTGTATGGGATGACAACAACAGCTGTTGTGATAGTGAATGGGATGACAACAACAGCTGTTGTGATAGTGAATGGGATGACAACAACAGCTGTTGTGATAGTGAATGGGATGACAACAACAGCTGTTGTGATAGTGAATGGGATGACAACAACAGCTGTTGTGATAGTGAATGGGATGACAACAACAGCTGTTGTGATAGTGTATGGGATGACAACAACAGCTGTTGTGATAGTGTATGGGATGACAACAACAGCTGTTGTGATAGTGAATGGGATGACAACAACAGCTGTTGTGATAGTGTATGGGATGACAACAACAGCTGTTGTGATAGTGTATGGGATGACAACAACAGCTGTTGTGATAGTGTATGGGATGACAACAACAGCTGTTGTGATAGTGAATGGGATGACAACAACAGCTGTTGTGATAGTGTATGGGATGACAACAACAGCTGTTGTGATAGTGAATGGGATGACAACAACAGCTGTTGTGATAGTGAATGGGATGACAACAGCAGCTGTTGTGATAGTGTATGGGATGACAACAACAGCTGTTGTGATAGTGTATGGGATGACAACAACAGCTGTTGTGATAGTGTATGGGATGACAACAACAGCTGTTGTGATAGTGTATGGGATGACAACAACAGCTGTTGTGATAGTGTATGGGATGACAACAACAGCTGTTGTGATAGTGTATGGGATGACAACAACAGCTGTTGTGATAGTGTATGGGATGACAACAACAGCTGTTGTGATAGTGTATGGGATGACAACAACAGCTGTTGTGATAGTGTATGGGATGACAACAACAGCTGTTGTGATAGTGAATGGGATGACAACAACAGCTGTTGTGATAGTGTATGGGATGACAACAACAGCTGTTGTGATAGTGAATGGGATGACAACAACAGCTGTTGTGATAGTGAATGGGATGACAACAACAGCTGTTGTGATAGTGTATGGGATGACAACAACAGCTGTTGTGATAGTGTATGGGATGACAACAACAGCTGTTGTGATAGTGAATGGGATGACAACAACAGCTGTTGTGATAGTGTATGGGATGACAACAACAGCTGTTGTGATAGTGAATGGGATGACAACAACAGCTGTTGTGATAGTGTATGGGATGACAACAACAGCTGTTGTGATAGTGAATGGGATGACAACAACAGCTGTTGTGATAGTGTATGGGATGACAACAACAGCTGTTGTGATAGTGTATGGGATGACAACAACAGCTGTTGTGATAGTGTATGGGATGACAACAACAGCTGTTGTGATAGTGTATGGGATGACAACAACAGCTGTTGTGATAGTGTATGGGATGACAACAACAGCTGTTGTGATAGTGTATGGGATGACAACAACAGCTGTTGTGATAGTGTATGGGATGACAACAACAGCTGTTGTGATAGTGTATGGGATGACAACAACAGCTGTTGTGATAGTGTATGGGATGACAACAACAGCTGTTGTGATAGTGAATGGGATGACAACAACAGCTGTTGTGATAGTGTATGGGATGACAACAACAGCTGTTGTGATAGTGAATGGGATGACAACAACAGCTGTTGTGATAGTGTATGGGATGACAACAACAGCTGTTGTGATAGTGTATGGGATGACAACAACAGCTGTTGTGATAGTGTATGGGATGACAACAACAGCTGTTGTGATAGTGTATGGGATGACAACAACAGCTGTTGTGATAGTGTATGGGATGACAACAACAGCTGTTGTGATAGTGTATGGGATGACAACAACAGCTGTTGTGATAGTGTATGGGATGACAACAACAGCTGTTGTGATAGTGTATGGGATGACAACAACAGCTGTTGTGATAGTGTATGGGATGACAACAACAGCTGTTGTGATAGTGAATGGGATGACAACAACAGCTGTTGTGATAGTGAATGGAATGACAACAACAGCTGTTGTGATAGTGAATGGGATGACAACAACAGCTGTTGTGATAGTGAATGGAATGACAACAACAGCTGTTGTGATAGTGAATGGGATGACAACAACAGCTGTTGTGATAGTGAATGGGATGACAACAACAGCTGTTGTGATAGTGTATGGGATGACAACAACAGCTGTTGTGATAGTGAATGGGATGACAACAACAGCTGTTGTGATAGTGTATGGGATGACAACAACAGCTGTTGTGATAGTGAATGGAATGACAACAACAGCTGTTGTGATAGTGAATGGGATGACAACAACAGCTGTTGTGATAGTGTATGGGATGACAACAACAGCTGTTGTGATAGTGTATGGGATGACAACAACAGCTGTTGTGATAGTGAATGGGATGACAACAACAGCTGTTGTGATAGTGAATGGGATGACAACAACAGCTGTTGTGATAGTGAATGGGATGACAACAACAGCTGTTGTGATAGTGAATGGGATGACAACAACAGCCCAAGTGCTGGAAAAAGGTGTTTTGCCGAGGAATGTCTGGAATATTTAGTTGTATCATTCGTTACGCCGGTGAAGATCCAGTGAATTGATGTTGATCTGTCGTTGTCTGCTTGATTTCCAGCAGGGTCTCTCGTTAGATTTAACAGAGAAGGCATCAATGGTAATGACTTCATGTTTTCATATTGTTTTTGTGCCTCGGATTGGTCACAGAGTCTACTGTGCGCCGCTGTGTAGGATAGACTATTGCTCTTTCTTCCTACTCAGTGATCTGGATACAATGACAACAGATCACCCAGCCTAGTGGGCTTCCTCACAATATGACCTGGTAAGGAAATAACACATACATTTTGCTTTTTTCCGTGTTATGCCTGCATTGTTATACAATACAAGGGGCTTGAAGTAGCCTAGTTGAATTTGGAGCGATTCATGTAGGCTCCTGGAATAGGTTTACCTTGGAAATCAGACGTTTCCTCCGTTTAAAGTCCCTCCTGGTCCATGATGTTATTTCCTTTTTTATCCGTTTCGGGAGAGGCGGCCACTTCCGTGTCTGGACAGTGTTGTCTTATAGTTGATGTTGTCCTGTCTTTTGAACTATATAGATGTCTCTCTTGGTCCTGTCTGGACAGTGTAGTCTTATAGTTGACGTTGTCCTGTCTTTTGAACTATATAGATGTCTCTCTTGGTCCTGTCTGGACAGTGTTGTCTTATAGTTGACGTTGTCCTGTCTTTTGAACTATATAGATGTCTCTCTTGGTCCTGTCTGGACAGTGTTGTCTTATAGTTGACGTTGTCCTGCCTTTTGAACTATATAGATGTCTCTCTTGGTCCTGTCTGGACAGTGTTGTCTTATAGTTGACGTTGTCCTGTCTTTTGAACTATATAGATGTCTCTCTTGGTCCTGTCTGGACAGTGTTGTCTTATAGTTGATGTTGTCCTGTCTTTTGAACTATATAGATGTCTCTCTTGGTCCTGTCTGGACAGTGTTGTCTTATAGTTGATGTTGTCCTGTCTTTTGAACTATATAGATGTCTCTCTTGGTCCTGTCTGGACAGTGTTGTCTTATAGTTGATGTTGTCCTGTCTTTTGAACTATATAGATGTCTCTCTTGGTCCTGTCTGGACAGTGTTGTCTTATAGTTGATGTTGTCCTGTCTTTTGAACTATATAGATGTCTCTCTTGGTCCTGTCTGGACAGTGTTGTCTTATAGTTGATGTTGTCCTGTCTTTTGAACTATATAGATGTCTCTCTTGGTCCTGTCTGGACAGTGTTGTCTTATAGTTGATGTTGTCCTGTCTTTTGAACTATATAGATGTCTCTCTTGGTCCTGTCTGGACAGTGTTGTCTTATAGTTGATGTTGTCCTGTCTTTTGAACTATATAGATGTCTCTCTTGGTCCTGTCTGGACAGTGTTGTCTTATAGTTGATGTTGTCCTGTCTTTTGAACTATATAGATGTCTCTCTTGGTCCTGTCTGGACAGTGTTGTCTTATAGTTGATGTTGTCCTGTCTTTTGAACTATATAGATGTCTCTCTTGGTCCTGTCTGGACAGTGTTGTCTTATAGTTGATGTTGTCCTGTCTTTTGAACTATATAGATGTCTCTCTTGGTCCTGTCTGGACAGTGTTGTCTTATAGTTGATGTTGTCCTGTCTTTTGAACTATATAGATGTCTCTCTTGGTCCTGTCTGGACAGTGTTGTCTTATAGTTGATGTTGTCCTGTCTTTTGAACTATATAGATGTCTCTCTTGGTCCTGTCTGGACAGTGTTGTCTTATAGTTGATGTTGTCCTGTCTTTTGAACTATATAGATGTCTCTCTTGGTCCTGTCTGGACAGTGTAGTCTTATAGTTGATGTTGTCCTGTCTTTTGAACTATATAGATGTCTCTCTTGGTCCTGTCTGGACAGTGTTGTCTTATAGTTGATGTTGTCCTGTCTTTTGAACTATATAGATGTCTCTCTTGGTCCTGTCTGGACAGTGTTGTCTTATAGTTGATGTTGTCCTGTCTTTTGAACTATATAGATGTCTCTCTTGGTCCTGTCTGGACAGTGTAGTCTTATAGTTGATGTTGTCCTGTCTTTTTGAACTATATAGATGTCTCTCTTGGTCCTGTCTGGACAGTGTAGTCTTATAGTTGACGTTGTCCTGTCTTTTGAACTATATAGATGTCTCTCTTGGTCCTGTCTGGACAGTGTTGTCTTATAGTTGACGTTGTCCTGTCTTTTGAACTATATAGATGTCTCTCTTGGTCCTGTCTGGACAGTGTTGTCTTATAGTTGACGTTGTCCTGTCTTTTGAACTATATAGATGTCTCTCTTGGTCCTGTCTGGACAGTGTTGTCTTATAGTTGATGTAGTGAGAAGATTCAACCATCCATCTGGATAAAAACCGTCTGTTAGAGGCACTACGCAGAAATCACTCCTCCATTTCCTGGTTGTTAAAATTCTAATAGTTCGCCTCATTTCGGTTTATGTGACAAAACCAGCAAGTCCAGTGTAGAGAATCACTTTACCGTCTCAACCGCTGTGAAATATTTTTTCCATACGCCAAAATGTTGTGTTTTCAGCTGCTTGAAGCTGCTGTACAAAACCGACAGTAAAAGACGCTTAAACGGAACTTAAATTACCGGAGGCATAGAGATAGCGAACACACAGAACAGATTTGTGTTTTCTTTATTTAACCTTTATTCAACTTGGCAAGTCAGTTAAGAACAAATTCTTATTTCCAATGACGGGCAACTAGCAGGGAACGGTTGTTTAACTGCCTTGTTCAGGGGCAGAACGACCTTGTCAGCTCGGGGATTCGATCCAGCACCCTTTCGGTTACTGGCCCAACACTCGAACCACAAGGCTACCCTGCCACCCCCTAAAATCTACCGCTTTGTTGTTCGAGTCACACGGGAGGTGACATATTGTAACTTTAATCGTCGGAATTATAGATGAGAAAAGATTGAAAACGTACGCACAGATTTTTTGAATCGAGATCTACATTTTAAATGTTGATTTGTAAAGCTAATACTGTACTTGCTATGAGGGGAAACAGAGAGAGAGAGAGAAAGCACATCTGTTATGAGATCAGAAATACCAAACTTTAATGAGAAATAATATGAATATCACTCGGCTCCATGGCTTAGTGGGGAAATCTCCTGTTTAAACCTCTTGTTTGCTTTTTACTTACCACAGTTGCGTAAGTCCTGTTTCACTGACGTGAACACTCATCTTATATAACGTTGTGTTTAGTTACGTGACGGCAGTTTGAAAGAGATTCAACTAAACGCGTCACGTGTTGCAGTGCTTTCCCACTCACACGCCTCTGTTGATCCCAGACAATCACTACTCATGATTAGTACAATTGGGCCTGTTTCTGAGCTGCTTTACGCTTCAGACAGTTTATGCACATTGATGTTCCTCTGGCCCCTGAGAGGAGAGGGGCTTAAAGATGACCTGCTGCAGGCTGACTGTGATGCTGCAGTTTATCACCTCTATTGGCCTTCTGAGCGGAGGGGGAGAGATGGAGGGAGGGAGAGAGGGGGGAGAGATGGAGGAGGGGAGA
The DNA here is from genome assembly GCA_030435695.1 of Brachymystax lenok tsinlingensis. Classification (NCBI taxonomy): domain Eukaryota; kingdom Metazoa; phylum Chordata; class Actinopteri; order Salmoniformes; family Salmonidae; genus Brachymystax; species Brachymystax lenok. Next base: position 50,913,127 of record CM059814.1, read on the forward strand.
GAGATGGTAGAGAGATGGAGGGAGAGAGAGAGAGAGGGGTAGAGAGATGGAGGGAGAGAGAGAGAGAGGGTAGAGAGATGGAGGGAGGGGAGAGAGAGGGTAGAGAGATGGAGGGAGAGAGGGGGAACAGAGGTCTGGAGAGAGAGGGGGAACAGAGGTCTGGAGAGAGAGGGGGAACAGAGGTCTGGAGAGAGAGGGGAACAGAGGTCTGGAGAGATAGGGGGAACAGAGGTCTGGAGAGATAGGGGGAACAGAGGTCTGGAGAGATAGGGGAACAGAGGTCTGGAGAGAGAGAGGGGGAACAGAGGTCTGGAGAGATAGGGGAACAGAGGTCTGGAGAGATAGGGGAACAGAGGTCTGGAGAGAGAGGGGGAACAGAGGTCTGGAGAGATAGGGGGAACAGAGGTCTGGAGAGATAGGGGGAACAGAGGTCTGGAGAGATAGGGGGAACAGAGGTCTGGAGAGATAGGGGAACAGAGGTCTGGAGAGATAGGGGAACAGAGGTCTGGAGAGATAGGGGAACAGAGGTCTGGAGAGATAGGGGGAACAGAGGTCTGGAGAGATAGGGTCTGGAGAGAGAGGGGCAGAGGTCTGGAGAGATAGGGGAACAGAGGTCTGGAGAGATAGGGGTAACAGAGGTCTGGAGAGATAGGGGGAACAGAGGTCTGGAGAGATAGGGGTAACAGAGGTCTGGAGAGATAGGGGTAACAGAGGTCTGGAGAGAGGGGGAACAGAGGTCTGGAGAGATAGGGGGAACAGAGGTCTGGAGAGATAGGGGGAACAGAGGTCTGGAGAGATAGGGGGAACAGAGGTCTGGAGAGAGAGGGGTAACAGAGGTCTGGAGAGATAGGGGAACAGAGGTCTGGAGAGATAGGGGAACAGAGGTCTGGAGAGAGGGGTAACAGAGGTCTGGAGAGATAGGGGTAACAGAGGTCTGGAGAGAGGGGGTAACAGAGGTCTGGAGAGATAGGGGGTAACAGAGGTCTGGAGAGATAGGGGGAACAGAGGTCTGGAGAGATAGGGGGAACAGAGGTCTGGAGATAGGGGGAACAGAGGTCTGGAGAGATAGGGGAACAGAGGTCTGGAGAGAGAGGGAACAGAGGTCTGGAGAGATAGGGGGAACAGAGGTCTGGAGAGAGAGGGAACAGAGGTCTGGAGAGATAGGGGAACAGAGGTCTGGAGAGATAGGGGGAACAGAGGTCTGGAGAGATAGGGGGAACAGAGGTCTGGAGAGATAGGGGTAACAGAGGTCTGGAGAGATAGGGGTAACAGAGGTCTGGAGAGATAGGGGTAACAGAGGTCTGGAGAGAGAGGGGTAACAGAGGTCTGGAGAGATAGGGGTCTGGAGAGAGAGGGGTAACAGAGGTCTGGAGAGATAGGGGGAACAGAGGTCTGGAGAGATAGGGGTAACAGAGGTCTGGAGAGATAGGGGGTAACAGAGGTCTGGAGAGAGAGGGGGAACAGAGGTCTGGAGAGATAGGGGGAACAGAGGTCTGGAGAGATAGGGGTAACAGAGGTCTGGAGAGATAGGGGGAACAGAGGTCTGGAGAGATAGGGGGAACAGAGGTCTGGAGAGATAGGGGGAACAGAGGTCTGGAGAGATAGGGGTAACAGAGGTCTGGAGAGATAGGGGTAACAGAGGTCTGGAGAGATAGGGGTAACAGAGGTCTGGAGAGAGAGGGGTAACAGAGGTCTGGAGAGATAGGGGTCTGGAGAGAGAGGGGTAACAGAGGTCTGGAGAGATAGGGGGAACAGAGGTCTGGAGAGATAGGGGTAACAGAGGTCTGGAGAGATAGGGGTAACAGAGGTCTGGAGAGAGAGGGGTCTGGAGAGATAGGGGGAACAGGGGTCTGGAGAGATAGGGGGAACAGAGGTCTGGAGAGATAGGGGAACAGAGGTCTGAGAGATAGGGGTCTGGAGAGAGAGGGGGTAACAGAGGTCTGGAGAGATAGGGGAACAGAGGTCTGGAGAGATAGGGGAACAGAGGTCTGAGAGATAGGGGGAACAGAGGTCTGGAGAGATAGGGGAACAGAGGTCTGGAGAGATAGGGGGAACAGAGGTCTGGAGAGATAGGGGGAACAGAGGTCTGGAGAGATAGGGGTCTGGAGAGAGAGGGGTAACAGAGGTCTGGAGAGATAGGGGGAACAGAGGTCTGGAGAGATAGGGGAACAGAGGTCTGGAGAGATAGGGGGTAACAGAGGTCTGGAGAGATAGGGGAACAGAGGTCTGGAGAGATAGGGGAACAGAGGTCTGGAGAGATAGGGGAACAGAGGTCTGGAGAGATAGGGGGAACAGAGGTCTGGAGAGAGAGGGGAACAGAGGTCTGGAGAGATAGGGGGAACAGAGGTCTGGAGAGATAGGGGGAACAGAGGTCTGGAGAGATATGGGGAACAGAGGTCTGGAGAGATAGGGGGAACAGAGGTCTGGAGAGATAGGGGTCTGGAGAGAGGGGTAACAGAGGTCTGGAGAGATAGGGGTAACAGAGGTCTGGAGAGATAGGGGGTAACAGAGGTCTGGAGAGATAGGGGTAACAGAGGTCTGGAGAGATAGGGGGAACAGAGGTCTGGAGAGATAGGGGTAACAGAGGTCTGGAGAGATAGGGGTAACAGAGGTCTGGAGAGAGAGGGGTCTGGAGAGATAGGGGGAACAGAGGTCTGGAGAGATAGGGGAACAGAGGTCTGGAGAGATAGGGGTAACAGAGGTCTGGAGAGATAGGGGGAACAGAGGTCTGGAGAGATAGGGGAACAGAGGTCTGGAGAGATAGGGGAACAGAGGTCTGGAGAGATAGGGGGAACAGAGGTCTGGAGAGATAGGGGAACAGAGGTCTGGAGAGATAGGGGAACAGAGGTCTGGAGAGATAGGGGAACAGAGGTCTGGAGAGATAGGGGAACAGAGGTCTGGAGAGATAGGGGGAACAGAGGTCTGGAGAGATAGGGGAACAGAGGTCTGGAGAGATAGGGGGAACAGAGGTCTGGAGAGATAGGGGAACAGAGGTCTGGAGAGATAGGGGGAACAGAGGTCTGGAGAGATAGGGGGAACAGAGGTCTGGAGAGATAGGGGGAACAGAGGTCTGGAGAGATAGGGGAACAGAGGTCTGGAGAGATAGGGGGAACAGAGGTCTGGAGAGATAGGGGTAACAGAGGTCTGGAGAGATAGGGGGAACAGAGGTCTGGAGAGATAGGGGTCTGGAGAGAGAGGGGTAACAGAGGTCTGGAGAGATAGGGGGAACAGAGGTCTGGAGAGATAGGGGAACAGAGGTCTGGAGAGATAGGGGAACAGAGGTCTGGAGAGATAGGGGGAACAGAGGTCTGGAGAGATAGGGGGAACAGAGGTCTGGAGAGATAGGGGTCTGGAGAGAGAGGGGTAACAGAGGTCTGGAGAGATAGGGGGAACAGAGGTCATGACTGATTCCGCTCCAACCTTAGGAATGGATTAACAGAAGTAATTTATAACCATTAAAATGAGCTCCAGTAGCTGGTCTTGTCTTTCTGCAGTTCATTTCAGTGTGCAGTATTGTATGTACGGCCGTGTCTGTCCTTTCCATTCTGCGCTCTACTGAACTGAAGGGGCTCTGCCTGCAGATCCAGCCCTGTCTGTGGGCTGGACTGTGGATCCTGATTGGTTGGTCATCAATAATCCACATTCTGTAGAGCAGAGCACGACAACCAGGCTGTTGTCACACTGACAAACAGCCCCAGGACTGTAGGACAAGAAGGGACAGAGGAAGAGAGAGGGGTGAGGAAGAGAAGACAGAGGAAGAGAGGACAGAGGAAGAGAGGACAGAGGAAGAGAGGACAGAGGAAGAGAGGACAGAGGAAGAGAGGAGATAGGAAGAGAGGGGAACAGACAGAGGACAGAGGATAGAGGAAGAGAGGAGATAGGAAGAGAGGGGAACAGACAGAGGAGAGAGGACAGAGGAAGAGAGGAGATAGGATGAGAGGGGAAGAGACAGAGGAGAGAGGATAGAGGAAGAGAGGAGATAGGAAGAGAGGGGAAGAGACAGAGGAGAGAGGATAGAGGAAGAGAGGAGATAGGATGAGAGGGGAACAGACAGAGGACAGAGGACAGAGGAAGAGAGGAGATAGGAAGAGAGGGGAACAGACAGAGGAGAGAGGACAGAGGAAGAGAGGAGATAGGAAGAGAGGGGAACAGACAGAGGAAGAGAGGACAGAGGAAGAGAGGAGATAGGAAGAGAGGGGAACAGACAGAGGAGAGAGGACAGAGGAAGAGAGGAGATAGGAAGAGAGGGGAACAGACAGAGGAGAGAGGACAGAGGAAGAGAGGAGATAGGAAGAGAGGGGAACAGACAGAGGAGAGAGGATAGAGGAAGAGAGGAGATAGGAAGAGAGGGGAACAGACAGAGGAGAGAGGATAGAGGAAGAGAGGAGATAGGATGAGAGGGGAACAGACAGAGGAGAGAGGATAGAGGAAGAGAGGAGATAGGAAGAGAGGGGAACAGACAGAGGAGAGAGGATAGAGGAAGAGAGGAGATAGGAAGAGAGGGGAACAGACAGAGGAGAGAGAGGACAGAGGAAGAGAGGAGATAGGAAGAGAGGGAACAGACAGAGGAGAGAGGATAGAGGAAGAGAGGAGATAGGAAGAGAGGGAACAGACAGAGGAGAGAGGACAGAGGAAGAGAGGAGATAGGAAGAGAGGGGAACAGACAGAGGAGAGAGGATAGAGGAAGAGAGGAGATAGGAAGAGAGGGGAACAGACAGAGGAGAGAGGATAGAGGAAGAGAGGAGATAGGAAGAGAGGGGAACAGACAGAGGAGAGAGGATAGAGGAAGAGGAAGAGAGGAGATAGGGAAGAGAGGGAACAGACAGAGGAGAGAGAGGACAGAGGAAGAGAGGAGATAGGAAGAGAGGGAACAGACAGAGGAGAGAGGATAGAGGAAGAGAGGAGATAGGGAAGAGAGGGGAACAGACAGAGGAGAGAGGACAGAGGAAGAGAGGAGATAGGAAGAGAGGGGAACAGACAGAGGAGAGAGGACAGAGGAAGAGAGGAGATAGGAAGAGAGGGGAACAGACAGAGGAGAGAGAGGATAGAGGAAGAGAGGAGATAGGAAGAGAGGGAACAGACAGAGGAGAGAGGATAGAGGAAGAGAGGAGATAGGAAGAGAGGGGAACAGACAGAGGAGAGAGGATAGAGGAAGAGAGGAGATAGGATGAGAGGGGAAGAGACAGAGGAGAGAGGATAGAGGAAGAGAGGAGATAGGAAGAGAGGGGAACAGACAGAGGAGAGAGGATAGAGGAAGAGAGGAGATAGGATGAGAGGGGAACAGACAGAGGAGAGAGGACAGAGGAAGAGAAGAGATAGGAAGAGAGGGGAAGAGACAGAGAGGAAGAGCGAGAAAGAGAGAGAGGTGGAGGAGAGGGGAAGAGTGGAAGTCACTTGACAGAACAAATCACCTTGACCTAAAATTCACCTCCTCAATGTCTTGCTGGTTCAGATTCACCCTCGGTGCTCGCTGCTCTTTTCAGCAATAAATAGCCATTATGACTTCTGGGCCCAGTGGACTCAACTCAGTGTGACTTCTGGGCCCAGTGGACTCAACTCAGTGTGACTTCTGGGCCCAGTGGACTCAACTCAGTGTGACTTCTGGGCCCAGTGGACTCAACTCAGTGTGACTTCTGGGCCCAGTGGACTCAACTCAGTGTGACTTCTGGGCCCAGTGGACTCAACTCAGAGTGACTTCTGGGCCCAGTGGACTCAACTCAGTGTGACTTCTGGGCCCAGTGGACTCAACTCAGTGTGACTTCTGGGCCCAGTGGACTCAACTCAGTGTGACTTCTGGGCCCAGTGGACTCAACTCAGTGTGACTTCTGGGCCCAGTGGACTCAACTCAGTGTGACTTCTGGGCCCAGTGGACTCAACTCAGTGTGACTTCTGGGCCCAGTAGACTCAACAGTGTGACTTCTGGGCCCAGTGGACTCAACTCAGTGTGACTTCTGGGCCCAGTGGACCCAACTCAGTGTGACTTCTGGGCCCAGTGGACTCAACTCAGTGTGACTTCTGGGCCCAGTGGACTCAACTCAGTGTGACTTCTGGGCCCAGTGGACTCAACTCAGTGTGACTTCTGGGCCCAGTGGACTCAACTCAGTGTGACTTCTGGGCCCAGTGGACTCAACTCAGTGTGACTTCTGGGCCCAGTGGACTCAACTCAGTGTGACTTCTGGGCCCAGTGGACTCAACTCAGTGTGACTTCTGGGCCCAGTGGACTCAACTCAGTGTGACTTCTGGGCCCAGTGGACTCAACTCAGTGTGACTTCTGGGCCCAGTGGACTCAACTCAGTGTGACTTCTGGGCCCAGTGGACTCAACTCAGTGTGACTTCTGGGCCCAGTAGACTCAACTCAGTGTGACTTCTGGGCCCAGTGGACTCAACTCAGTGTGACTTCTGGGCCCAGTGGACTCAACTCAGTGTGACTTCTGGGCCCAGTGGACTCAACTCAGTGTGACTTCTGGGCCCAGTAGACTCAACTCAGTGTGACTTCTGGGCCCAGTGGACTCAACTCAGTGTGACTTCTGGGCCCAGTGGACTCAACTCAGTGTGACTTCTGGGCCCAGTAGACTCAACTCAGTGTGACTTCTGGGCCCAGTGGACTCAACTCAGTGTGACTTCTGGGCCCAGTGGACTCAACTCAGTGTGACTTCTGGGCCCAGTGGACTCAACTCAGAGTGACTTCTGGACCCAGTGGACTTAACTCAGTGTGACTTCTGGGCCCAGTGGACTCAACTCAGAGTGACTTCTGGGCCCAGTAGACTCAACTCAGAGTGACTTCTGGGCCCAGTAGACTCAACTCAGTGTGACTTCTGGGCCCAGTAGACTCAACTCAGTGTGACTTCTGGGCCCAGTGGACTCAACTCAGAGTGACTTCTGGGCCCAGTAGACTCAACTCAATCATATGCCTGCATATAGAGTCCACTAAAACATCAAGCACTGTAGATAAATGATATCCTGTAATTCATTTCAATACTTGATCTGTTTTAGTTGAAAGCAGACAGACAGACAGATACCACACCTCTCCTCCAGTAAGGTAGAACCAGTCTCTAAACAATGGTGTTGTCATGGCTCTGTGTTAATAACTACAGGTGTGTTCATGGCTCTGTGTTAATAACTACAGGTGTTTTCATGGCTCTGTGTTAATAACTACAGGTGTTTTCATGGCTCTGTGTTAATAACTACAGGTGTTTTCATGGCTCTGTGTTAATAACTACAGGTGTTTTCATGGCTCTGTGTTAATAGCTACAGGTGTTTTCATGGCTCTGTGTTAATAACTACAGGTGTTTTCATGGCTCTGTGTTAATAACTACAGGTGTTTTCATGGCTCTGTGTTAATAACTACAGGTGTTTTCATTGGCTCTGTGTTAATAGCTACAGGTGTTTTCATGGCTCTGTGTTAATAACTACAGGTGTTTTCATGGCTCTGTGTTAATAACTACAGGTGTTTTCATGGCTCTGTGTTAATAGCTACAGGTGTTTTCATGGCTCTGTGTTAATAACTACAGGTGTTTTCATGGCTCTGTGTTAATAACTACAGGTGGTGTCATGGCTCTGTGTTAATAACTACAGGTGTTTTTATGGCTCTGTGTTAATAACTACAGGTGTTTTCATGGCTCTGTGTTAATAACTACAGGTGTTTTCATGGCTCTGTGTTAATAACTACAGGTGTTTTCATGGCTCTGTGTTAATAACTACAGGTGTTGTCATGGCTCTGTGTTAATAACTACAGGTGTTGTCATGGCTCTGTGTTAATAACTACAGGTGTTTTCATGGCTCTGTGTTAATAACTACAGGTGTTGTCATGGCTCTGTGTTAATAACTACAGGTGTTTTCATGGCTCTGTGTTAATAACTACAGGTGTTTTCATGGCTCTGTGTTAATAACTACAGGTGTTTTCATGGCTCTGTGTTAATAACTACAGGTGGTGTCATGGCTCTGTGTTAATAACTACAGGTGTTTTTATGGCTCTGTGTTAATAACTACAGGTGTTTTCATGGCTCTGTGTTAATAACTACAGGTGTTTTCATGGCTCTGTGTTAATAACTACAGGTGTTTTCATGGCTCTGTGTTAATAACTACAGGTGTTGTCATGGCTCTGTGTTAATAACTACAGGTGTTGTCATGGCTCTGTGTTAATAACTACAGGTGTTTTCATGGCTCTGTGTTAATAACTACAGGTGTTGTCATGGCTCTGTGTTAATAACTACAGGTGTTTTCATGGCTCTCTATCTACCTAGCTCTCCATCTCTCTCTCACCATTGTACACCATGACATGTTGATGTCATTGGGTTAGATGATGAGAGAATGTAACTAGTCGACCTAGTGCTTCTACTGAATGGTATGACAGCTAACTGTTCTAGTGCATATGACTGGCTGATGTGGAAACAGATCAAATGACACACAACAGGATTACAACAGGGTGGTTTTCTCCCTCCATCCTGTCCTAGTTTAAGAGCAGTAAATCCACAGGGGTTAGAGATTAGGATGAGCATTTAGAAGGTGATCCTCTGGTACTTTAAACACAGTTGAACCACGTTAGAGCTGCTTTGCAAATCTGATTGCATGGAGTTTGGTCAGGAAGGTTTAAAGAGCTCTCGTGTCTTATTCTGCCTCAGCAGGGAAAGCTGTCTCTCTGACTGGGATCATTCTGCCTCAGCAGGGAAAGCTGTCTCTCTGACTGGGATCATTCTGCCTCAGCAGGGAAAGCTGTCTCTCTGACTGGGATCATTCTGTCTCAGCAGGGAAAGCTGTCTCTCTGACTGGGATCATTCTGCCTCATTAGGGAAAGCTGTCTCTCTGACTGGGATCATTCTGCCTCAGCAGGGAAAGCTGTCTCTCTGACTGGGATCATTCTGCCTCATTAGGGAAAGCTGTCTCTCTGACTGGGATCATTCTGCCTCAGCAGGGAAAGCTGTCTCTCTGACTGGGATCATTCTGCCTCAGCAGGGAAAGCTGTCTCTCTGACTGGGATCATTCTGCCTCAGCAGGGAAAGCTGTCTCTCTGACTGGGATCATTCTGCCTCATTAGGGAAAGCTGTCTCTCTGACTGGGATCATTCTGCCTCAGCAGGGAAAGCTGTCTCTCTGACTGGGATCATTCTGCCTCAGCAGGGAAAGCTGTCTCTCTGACTGGGATCATTCTGCCTCAGCACCCTATTCCAGTAGCTATATACAGGGACAGTTCCAGGGTCAGTAGCTATATACAGGGACAGTTCCAGGGTCAGTAGCTATATACAGGGGCAGTTCCAGGATCAGTAGCTATATACAGGGACAGTTCCAGGGTTAGTAGCTATATACAGGGACAGTTCCAGGGTCAGTAGTTATATACAGGGACAGTTCCAGGGTCAGTAGCTATATACAGGGTCAGTAGCTATATACAGGGACAGTTCCAGGGTCAGTAGCTATATACAGGGTCAGTTCCAGGATCAGTAGCTATATACAGGGTCAGTAGCTATATACAGGGTCAGTAGCTATATACAGGGACAGTAGCTATATACAGGGTCAGTAGTTATATACAGGGACAGTTCCAGGGTCAGTAGTTATATACAGGGACAGTTCCAGGGTCAGTAGCTATATACAGGGACAGTAGCTATATACAGGGTCAGTAGTTATATACAGGGACAGTTCCAGGGTCAGTAGTTATATACAGGGACAGTTCCAGGGTCAGTAGCTATATACAGGGACAGTTCCAGGGTCAGTAGCTATATACAGGGACAGTTCCAGGATCAGTAGCTATATACAGGGTCAGTAGCTATATACAGGGTCAGTAGTTATATACAGGGACAGTTCCAGGGTCAGTAGTTATATACAGGGACAGTTCCAGGGTCATTAGCACTCTGTGTCTGTTGACATGGGTAATGTCTATAACAGAGTCTACAGTGTCCTGTTCCACCACTCTGTGTCTGTTGGCATGGGTAATGTCTATAACAGAGTCTACAGTGTCCTGTTCCACCACTCTGTGTCTGTTGACATGGGTAATGTCTATAACAGAGTCTACAGTGTCCTGTTCCACCACTCTGTGTCTGTTGACATGGGTAATGTCTATAACAGAGTCTACAGTGTCCTGTTCCACCACTCTGTGTCTGTTGACATGGGTAATGTCTATAACAGAGTCTACAGTGTCCTGTTTCTCCACTCTGTGTCTGTTGACATGGGTAATGTCTATAACAGAGTTAACAGTGTCCTGTTCCACCACTCTGTGTCTGTTGACATGGGTAATGTCTATAACAGAGTCTACAGTGTCCTGTTCCACCACTCTGTGTCTGTTGACATGGGTAATGTCTATAACAGAGTCTACAGTGTCCTGTTCCACCACTCTGTGTCTGTTGACATGGGTAATGTCTATAACAGAGTTAGCAGTGTCCTGTTCCACCACTCTGTGTCTGTTGACATGGGTAATGTCTATAACAGAGTCTGTGTCCTGTTCCACCACTCTGTGTCACTGTCATGTCTATAACAGAGTCTACAGTGTCCTGTTCCACCACTCTGTGTCTGTTGACATGGGTCATGTCTATAACAGAGTCTACAGTGTCCTGTTCCACCACTCTGTGTCTGTTGACATGGGTAATGTCTATAACAGAGTCTACAGTGTCCTGTTCCACCACTCTGTGTCTGTTGACATGGGTAATGTCTATAACAGAGTCTACAGTGTCCTGTTCCACCACTCTGTGTCTGTTGACATGGGTAATGTCTATAACAGAGTCTACAGTGTCCTGTTCCACCACTCTGTGTCTGTTGACATGGGTAATGTCTATAACAGAGTTAACAGTGTCCTGTTCCACCACTCTGTGTCTGTTGACATGGGTAATGTCTATAACAGAGTCTACAGTGTCCTGTTCCACCACTCTGTGTCTGTTGACATGGGTAATGTCTATAACAGAGTCTACAGTGTCCTGTTCCACCACTCTGTGTCTGTTGACATGGGTAATGTCTATAACAGAGTCTACAGTGTCCTGTTCCACCACTCTGTGTCTGTTGACATGGGTAATGTCTATAACAGAGTCTACAGTGTCCTGTTCCACCACTCTGTGTCTGTTGACATGGGTAATGTCTATAACAGAGTCTACAGTGTCCTGTCTCCACCACTCTGTGTCTGTTGACATGGGTAATGTCTATAACAGAGTCTACAGTGTCCTGTTCCACCACTCTGTGTCTGTTGACATGGGTAATGTCTATAACAGAGTCTACAGTGTCCTGTTCCACCACTCTGTGTCTGTTGACATGGGTAATGTCTATAACAGAGTCTACAGTGTCCTGTTCCACCACTCTGTGTCTGTTGACATGGGTAATGTCTATAACAGAGTCTAACAGTGTCCTGTTCCACCACTCTGTGTCTGTTGACATGGGTAATGTCTATAACAGAGTCTACAGTGTCCTGTTCCACCACTCTGTGTCTGTTGACATGGGTAATGTCTATAACAGAGTCTACAGTGTCCTGTTCCACCACTCTGTGTCTGTTGACATGGGTCATGTCTATAACAGAGTCTACAGTGTCCTGTTCCACCACTCTGTGTCTGTTGACATGGGTAATGTCTATAACAGAGTCTACAGTGTCCTGTTCCACCACTCTGTGTCTGTTGACATGGGTAATGTCTATAACAGAGTCTACAGTGTCCTGTTCCACCACTCTGTGTCTGTTGACATGGGTAATGTCTATAACAGAGTCTACAGTGTCCTGTTCCACCACTCTGTGTCTGTTGACATGGGTAATGTCTATAACAGAGTCTACAGTGTCCTGTTCCACCACTCTGTGTCTGTTGGCATGGGTAATGTCTATAACAGAGTCTACAGTGTCCTGTTCCACCACTCTGTGTCTGTTGACATGGGTAATGTCTATAACAGAGTCTACAGTGTCCTGTTCCACCACTCTGTGTCTGTTGACATGGGTAATGTCTATAACAGAGTCTACAGTGTCCTGTTCCACCACTCTGTGTCTGTTGACATGGGTAATGTCTATAACAGAGTCTACAGTGTCCTGTTTCTCCACTCTGTGTCTGTTGACATGGGTAATGTCTATAACAGAGTTAACAGTGTCCTGTTCCACCACTCTGTGTCTGTTGACATGGGTAATGTCTATAACAGAGTCTACAGTGTCCTGTTCCACCACTCTGTGTCTGTTGACATGGGTAATGTCTATAACAGAGTCTACAGTGTCCTGTTCCACCACTCTGTGTCTGTTGACATGGGTAATGTCTATAACAGAGTTAGCAGTGTCCTGTTCCACCACTCTGTGTCTGTTGACATGGGTAATGTCTATAACAGAGTCTACAGTGTCCTGTTCCACCACTCTGTGTCTGTTGACATGGGTCATGTCTATAACAGAGTCTACAGTGTCCTGTTCCACCACTCTGTGTCTGTTGACATGGGTAATGTCTATAACAGAGTCTACAGTGTCCTGTTCCACCACTCTGTGTCTGTTGACATGGGTAATGTCTATAACAGAGTCTACAGTGTCCTGTTCCACCACTCTGTGTCTGTTGACATGGGTAATGTCTATAACAGAGTCTACAGTGTCCTGTTCCACCACTCTGTGTCTGTTGACATGGGTAATGTCTATAACAGAGTTAACAGTGTCCTGTTTCTCCACTCTGTGTCTGTTGACATGGGTAATGTCTATAACAGAGTCTACAGTGTCCTGTTCCACCACTCTGTGTCTGTTGACATGGGTAATGTCTATAACAGAGTCTACAGTGTCCTGTTCCACCACTCTGTGTCTGTTGACATGGGTAATGTCTATAACAGAGTCTACAGTGTCCTGTTCCACCACTCTGTGTCTGTTGACATGGGTAATGTCTATAACAGAGTCTACAGTGTCCTGTTCCACCACTCTGTGTCTGTTGACATGGGTAATGTCTATAACAGAGTCTACAGTGTCCTGTTCCACCACTCTGTGTCTGTTTTCACTCCACAGAACAGTATCTATTCAGAAGTCTACTCCAACTAGTTTGCTTCTTGCTGTTTTCACTCCACAGTAGGCAAAGCTATTGAGAAGTCTGCTGTGGCCACCGAGAGATCCTGTAAAGCTGTGTGCTGACCTGGTCCATGTGTGAGGGCTACTTCTCCCAGGGTTACTTCTCCCTGGTGCTTAGTTAGTCAGGCTTGAGCTGCACCAAGCTGGGACAGACCAAGAGTCTCTCTCCCTCCCTCCCTAGGTCCCAGTTCCTAACAGGCTGATGGGAATACAGCCTGGTTCTCAGAGCTGTAAAGGACAGATGGCAGTTGGCTACTGGCACTGAGAGGAGAGGTTGGCACTGAATATGTCCTTTTCTTTTTTTTAATGAATAGATTTTGAAGGAAGGAATAAGTTGTTTATAAATGTTGGACAGGAAGAAGAGAAGACCACAACTTGTAGTTTAGAAACAGATCTGATTTAAAAAAAGGGAAGTATTTGCCTGCGTTACGTCCAATGCCCTAAATTTGACACTTCTTATCAGAAATGATGCCTTCAACGCCTTCGGGGGACATTATGCAACCCTGTATGTGGTGAGCCAACCGTGATAGAGATCTAGAGAGACAGACCTATCAACATGATTCCTCCATCCCTAAACGACCTCAACTGGTTTTACAATGTTACTAATGAGAAGAGCGTGTTCCTCCAATCAGAACCCTGCCCGACTCGGTCTGTTTTAAATTAGGGCCGGGGTTCTGAGGCCCATCTTTATTTCAGTCATTCAGGAAGTCCTGTCATCTGCCTGTGTTTGGTTTCCTGGCAGCCTGAAATGCCTGATCTACGTCTCATCCCCTAACCCTCTGAACTAACCTCTGACCTCTGAGACCCTAACATCTGACCTCTGAACTTCCTCTGACATTTACCTTGATCCCAGAGGTAGTAATGTCACGACTAGACAGTATTAATCCACTAGTAGGGTTACAGGACCAGACAGTATTAATCCACTAGTAGGGTTACAGGACCAGACGGTATTAATCCACTAGTAGGGTTACAGGACCAGACAGTATTAATCCACTAGTAGGGTTACAGGACCAGACAGTATTAATCCACTAGTAGGGTTACAGGACCAGACAGTATTAATCCACTAGTAGGGTTACAGGACCAGACAGTATTAATCCACTAGTAGGGTTACAGGACCAGACAGTATTAATCCACTAGTAGGGTTACAGGACCAGACAGTATTAATCCACTAGTAGGGTTACAGGACCAGACCGTATTAATCCACTAGTAGGGTTACAGGACCAGACAGTATTAATCCACTAGTAGGGTTACAGGACCAGACAGTATTAATCCACTAGTAGGGTTACAGGACCAGACCGTATTAATCCACTAGTAGGGTTACAGGACCAGACAGTATTAATCCACTAGTAGGGTTACAGGACCAGACAGTATTAATCCACTAGTAGGGTTACAGGACCAGACCGTATTAATCCACTAGTAGGG